>JAVJIF010018241.1:0-96383 GCA_038442645.1 Agave tequilana
CATTGAATTGAAACATGGGAAAACTTTACAAAAGTTGAAGAGAATTACAAGTAATTGAATAAAAGAATAAAATATTACAAGTACTCTCTTCTCTCAGAGTTTCTGGGGAAGTACGCCAGTGGAAGTTTGGTCAGCGCGTGACCACTTTGTTCCGTTGATGATACGAGTGATTGAGTCTTCAAGTCTTCTGCTTAAGGATTTCTTCTTGCCTGATTCTGAAAATCCTTTGAGAAAGGAAGATCGTGAGGTTATTAGCACCCTGAAAGAGAAGCAATGTTCTTCAAAAGAGCTTGAAAGCTTAGAGAATAATCTCTCCGGAGAGATCAGCCAGAATCTTCAGTCTCTAGCTTTTGATGAGAAAAATCCAGCCCTTAACTTGCCTAGCATGGGCTATTTATAGGCATTAGGAGATGTAACAATCCTTCCTAAAAATCCAATCATTAGCCTGCATAGCGAAGGATTACGGTCTTGTGCAGGGGTGGTCTTTCGTGTCCAGTTAGTCAGGGAATCAGAATGTCCCACTGCATTTTGACTTCGAGAAACGCCATTGTTCTCAAAAAGAAAAGTGGAAGTAGATCTACTATTCTGGATGTAGAGCAACTAGTCGCCTACTTTTGAAGTAAAGACTGAATTGTATGAGAGATGATCTCGATGTAACACCTTGTATCTTCTTTGTGCTTATCATCAATAAAATTTTATTTTTAATCATGACTTATCTAGTATCCTCTTTGCTCTTTTCAAGTTTTCTATATGAGAAAAACTTTAATGTGTAAATTCTTCAAAAAAAAAACTTAAGAAAGTTGAATTTTCATCAAGTATAATTACCGCAGGGAGAAAAAATCCAAACCAAGACTAATCTTGAATATAATAGAATTAGTCTAGGAAAAGAATCCATTGAGAATAAAAGAAGGGTAGGTCTAATAGTCTGTCTATTCAGAGGTGACTGACTGGACGTGACAGGTTAGAAGTTATTAGACCCGAAATTGATAGAGGATTCTAGAGGAATCAAATGGGATCAGGTTCCTTAGGATTTTTAGCAAACCCTCAGCTATAAATGGATATGATGTGCCTTTATCAACTACCATTTAAGTTGGGCTAGCCATTCTATTCCGCTCAGCATGATGAGTTATCAAGGATTTTATATTGGGCTTAGAAGCCAATACTTTCCTATAGCCTTATTCACCGAAGGCTTAGGATCGTGCCATTTGAAGTTGATCTTTCTGCATTCCATTGGTGACTTCTAAAATCTCACTGGGATTAAAGAGTGAACTTCATAAGAAATTTATCGAGTAAGTCAAAATTCCTGATGAAGTGTCACCTAATCGGATTCTTGTCCTCAGTTGGTCATCAAGTCAAGATATGGAACTTAAGTTCTACAACAAATTTGTCGATTAAGTCAGAATTCCTTGCAATGCTACACTTTGTGTTCATCATGATCAAGGCCCAGGCTTGCAGCTGATCACCGAATCTGGATATGAATGTAAAAGCAGTGAAAAGGTTCTGCTGAGATGTGTCACGACGCCGTTTAAGAACGCTTGACTTCAAAGTAAGAAAAATAACAAGATTAAAATCGAAAATTTTTGCCCTTGTCTTCTTTTTTTTAACATCCTGTATCGAGATCCCAGGAGAAGCGGAGATGAATTTGATTCTGCTAGAGGACAAGGATTTCTTATAGAAGAAACAATTAGACAAGTCTATCTTAATGTCCAGAGGTTTAATGTTAACGTGGTCATGTACAATACTTTCTTGATTAGAGGTATAATGTTAACGTGACAGGGATAGTACTTTTTCAAGAACATGCCATTAATCGGCATCATGAGCGTGTCGTCATTTGAATTCGCTAGGCAGTATGCTCCATTCGAGTAGACTGTCTCTACCATGAAGGGTCCTTCCCATTTAGGTTGGAATTTGCCCTTGGTCTTGTGTGTCATGACCATAGATCGCCTGACAGTTAAGACCAAATGTCCTGTTGAAAGATTTTCTCCTTGACCTTTCTGTTGAAGTCCTTCGAGATTCGAACTTGGTACAACACAATACGTTGTTGAGCTTGTAGCCACTTCTCGTCCAGTGGTTCCACTCTTGGAGATGCAAATGATTATTATCTCTTTCTGTCATCTTGGTCGTCAGGGCAACGTGAAGTGACGACATTTGTATCTTTAGAGTGTTGGCCCAAGGATTGCAATCCCCAGTTTTGTGTTTTGATGATGACAAAACATATGAAGCTATTTGGTACTAATCAAAGTTCAAGAGTGTGTTTCAGGGTTCAAGAAGATCTAACAGGTTTCTTCATCTAAAAGAAGGTGATGATGGCTCAAAAAGCACTTAACGTCGCTATCTGAGAAGCCCACTTGAAGATTCTTATAGTCGATTAGAACCTGCAAGAATCTAGTCTGTTAAAGAGTAGAATATAGATTTGAGGCTCAAAGATACACACAAAAATGACG
The DNA here is from genome assembly GCA_038442645.1 of Agave tequilana. Taxonomy (NCBI): domain Eukaryota; kingdom Viridiplantae; phylum Streptophyta; class Magnoliopsida; order Asparagales; family Asparagaceae; genus Agave; species Agave tequilana. The sequence goes on from JAVJIF010018241.1 coordinate 2,445, forward strand.
TTTTTGACAGAATAATTTATTTTATTTTTGACATGTTTGATTTTGATACTTGTTCCATATTTTCTTAAAAAATTATATCTCAGTTTAGAACTTATATCTCATTTCTATACATGTGTTCTCTCTTCCAAAATTCAAACAAAAATGATTTAAATTTTTTTAAATTTCTAAACTAACTATGACCCTGTTTTTGACCTAGGTCGGTCGACGACCCTCTGGCAGAAGGGGTGTGCATGTTGTGCACATTCTAGATCGACCGTTGGTCGACCGATCCCCTTTTGCGGTCTACCGATGGGTCGACCGACTGTAACCATGTTGGCCTCGGTTAAACATGGTCGACCGACCGGTTGACCGCCAGCCAACGGTCAATTTTTTTTTAAAATGGCCGTCGATCGGGCGGTCGACTGACAGACTGTCAGATTAGTAGTAAGGCCAAATTTGAAATCTGTATTTTAACATGTTTTTTAAAATGTGGAGATTTGAATTTCTACGTCAAATTCTTTTCTTTCAGACCTGGTAAATAATTTTAAAAGTGTTTTTGTAAGACTTATATAAAAGGTCATTGGGATTGAATATTTAGAACAACAAATTCTACTGCAAATCTAGTTTTTACTTTCAAAGAGAAAAAGTTTCAAAGTTTTCTTTTGTGCTCTCATTTTTAAAAGTTTTAATTTAGTTTTTCTGCTCTTAAAATCTCTCTTTTCTGATTTTCACTCTCACATACATTTTGGGCTTCAAATTTACTTTTTTTACTCTATAGGGATTTGTAAGAGAGTTATAAGAGAGAGTTTGTGATCTCTTGATCACTAAGTGCTTGTTATCTCAATTGGTTTTGTACTGCCTCTGATGTAGAGGATTGAGTTGGGAAATTGTGTACTCCTAGTGGTTGTAATTCCTTGTTGTAATGTCCCTTTGTGGAAGATCCAATAGGAGAGATAGTGAAATACTTTACGGTGGTGAAGGTGGAGATGTAGTATAGTAGCTCGAACCTCGAAACAAATTTTTTTGTTTGTGATTGCCTTATTGTCTTTATTTACTTGTTTATCATTCATTAATTTTAGTTGATCAATACTTATCTTAACAATATAGTAATTGACCTCAACTCTTATCTAGAGGAACCACGAGGAGAAGTTCAGAGCCCTTCACGGGAAATACAGCTTCAAGTCTTATTTTGAGTGATCGGTTGCATCATTTCATCTTAAATTGTTTATAATTTGCATTTGTTTAGCCATAGACCTATTCACCCCCCTCTAGGTATATTTTCAATTGGTATCAGAGCTTTGATCTTTAGAATTTGGCTTAACCACCTTGGAGAGATCCTAATTACTAATCATTTCATTAACGTTTTCATTCTCATCCACTATAATAAAAATGGCCGAAGGTATTAGGACCTCTTCCAAGTTTGATGGCCTTAACTTTCCCATATGGAAGGTTACGATGATCATGTTTTTGCAATGTCTAGAAAGTCAGGTTGCAAAGTTGGTGACTAAACCCTTTAGTGTACCCGCTGGTAATGAGAACACTTGTCTGACATTGCTATCAAGAATTTGATGCCAATGCACAGGCATACTATGCATTGCTTCAAGCCTTGAATGATGATGACATAGCTAGGATCATTCATTACAAATCCGCCTACTAGATTTGGTCACACTTAGTGGTCACTCATGAAGGAGCATCACAAGTCAAGAGGGCTAAAATTGATCTATTGTGTTCCCAATATGAGAACTTCACTATGCATAAACATGAGTCCATTGATGATATGGTTAGAAAATTTTCTAAATAACTAATGGTCTTGCATCTTTAGGTGATGCCATTGACAATGATAAAAAAGTACAGAAGGTCATTCGTGCACTTTCACCCTCATGAGAAGTCAAAGCTAATACATTGAAGGAGCTAAACGATAAAGAAGAGATGGAGCTCATCGATCTTATCGGCAATCTTAAGACCCATGAGATAGAGAGGAAGGCTAGAGAAGAAACAGCGCCGTAAAAGAAAAGACGATTGCCTTCAGTCTACTCCCACCATCTTCGACGATGATGATGAAAAAGAAGAATGAAGATCTTTTCCTCCTTGTAAGAAATGTGAGAAGGATGTACAACAAGGCAAAGATCAACAATAGAAGACGATGACAAGGAAAGGAGGAAAAGAAAATCATTTGTTTCAACTATCAGAAATCCAGACATATCATTACCGAATGTCCTAAAATAAAAACAATCCATCTTCCTAAAAAAAGCCATCTACATCAAAGAAGCAATATAAGAAGAAAGCTCTCAAAACTACATGGGATTCAGAAAGTGAAACTGAAGAGGAGGTGGACATGACAAATGTGTGTTTCATGGAAAATGGTAACACCCTAAAGTAACTTCTAACCATCCCTTGATGATTAATTAGAGACGCATTTGTAGAACTTTCCAGTAATTATAATTTTCTAAAGAAAAATATCTAAAAATAAAAAAGGAAAATGAAGTTTTTCAAAATAAAATTATCACTCTTTCTAAAGAAAAAGATAATTTATCTTTCACTCTTTTATCTACACAAAAAGATTTTAATGCATATAAGATTTCATGTAAAGTAAAATTTTTCATGATTGATGAAAATGAAATCTCTATTTTAGAAGCTAAAATCAACACTTTGAAAATATTTTAAGATATTTGAATTTGATAAGGCTAGATTAGAGGCCATGTTTTCTAAGAAAAATTCTTCAAAGAAACATATTCATGATACATATGCTCATACTTCTAAATCACATACTAAGCATGCTCATGTTTCACATGCTCATCATACACATCTTACATTTATGTATAGTAGAGTTTATTCATGTACTTATTGTGGTCGAAAGGGTCACTTAGCTAAATTTTATTTTGATCATATAAATGCTTCTAATAATCATATTTGGGTTCGAAGTACTAACGTCATAAGATCGAAGAAAATTTTGTTACCAAAATCAACAACTTCATTATTTGATGTAGGTACACAATGAGGCTCCAAGACGTAGGGAGTGATGGTATCTTGATAGCGGTTGCTCAAGGACATGATTTGGGACATCAATAATTTTACAACCCTATCAAGATATTATGAAGGTGGCATCGTTACCTTCGGAGATGACTCAAAAATGTAACATTCGGTATAGGTAACATTAAAATTGATTTATTTCTATTGATTGAAAATATTGTTTTAGTTTATGGTCTCAAGCTTAATCTCTTGAGTATTAGTAAACTTTGTGATCGAGGTTTCAAAGTTATTTTGATGATTCTTCTTGCAATGTTTTAGATGGTAAAATCGATGCTTGCATTCTTTTCGGATTACGTGCAAATAATGTATATATTATTGATATGCTAAATTTAGATAGTAATGCTACATGTTTAAATACTTTCAATAAGGATTCTTGGTTATGGCATAGAAGATTAGGCCATGTATCTTTTGACAATCTACCTAGAATTAACTCTAAGGATTTGATGAAGGGTGTTCCTTGTTTGAAGTTTGAAAAGGACCACATTTGTGATGCGTGCCAACTTGGGAAACAAACCAAGTCCTCTTTCAAACCAATCAAGGATATCATAACATCTAAACCATTAGAGTTAATCCACATGAATTTGTTTGGTAATACTAAAACTAGGAGTTAAATGGAAACCATTTTATTTTCGTATTGGTTGACAATTTTTCTCATTTTAATGGGTTTTCTTTTTGGAACATAAAGATAAAGCTTTTTCGCATTTTAATATTTTTAGGAAAAGGTTGAAAAAGAAGAAAGTTTTTTGATTTTGTGCATAAGAAGTGATAGAGATAGTAAATTCATTAACCATTCTTTTATCACTTATTGTGAAGAAAATAGAATTAGGCTGAGTTATTTGTCCTAGAACTCCACAACAAAAATTTGATGCTAAAGCTTTTGAAGCTATTTATGTTGGTTATTCTAATACTAGCAAAGCTTATGGAATCTTCAATAAATCTACTTTGACAATTGAAAAATCTATGCATATTAAATTTGAAGAATCTAATGCTTTTGTCAAGAATGTTGTAGAGATTGATTTTTAAGGTGAAACATGGAGAAAATAACCTCGAAGGACTCACCTATCCAAGAAGATAAGTTAAATTTGATGAAAAAAGTGAAGTTCAAGAGGTTGAAGTGGCACCAACACATCCACTTCCAAAGATTGAAGATATGCTACAAGTCATCCCAAGGAACTCATCTAGGTGATGTATCAAATGGATAACTACTCGCTCCAAACTCCATGATTTTTGTGGCCATTTTGCTTTTATTTCTCATATATAACCAAAGATATTCTTGAAGCCTAGTGCGATTCACATTGGTTGATTGCAATGCAAGAAGAGCTCAATCAATTTGAGCGCAATCAAGTTTGGCACCTTGTCCCTAAACCCCATGATAGACCAACAGTTGGTACTAAATAGATTTTTAGGAACAAGTTGGATGAGTCGGGTAATGTCGTTAGGAATAAAGCTAGGTTAGCGGCCCAAGGTTATACCCAAATTGAAGGTATCGATTTTGAGAAAACCTTTGCACCCGTAGCACGACTTGAAGCCATACAGATTATACTTGCTTTTGCTTCTTATAAAGATATCAAACTTTTTCAAATGGATGTCAAAGGCGCATTTTTAAATGATTTTATTGAAGAGGAAGTGTAAGTTGAACAACCCCCCGGGTTTGTTGATCCTACACATCCGGACTTTGTTTTCAAATTAGATAAAACTTTATATAGTTTAAAACAAGCTCCTAGAGTTTGGTATGAAAGACTTTCAACTTTTCTTATTTCAAATAGTTTTGCAAAAGGTAAAATAGATACCACTTTGTTTACAAAGCATGTAGATAGTGATATTCTTATTGTTCAAATTTATGTTGATGATATTAAATTTGGACTTACTAATGAAAAGCTTTGCAAAGATTTTAAATCATGCATGAAGAATGAGTTTGAGATGTCTATGATGGGTAAGCTAAACTACTTCCTTAGACTCTAAATCAAGCAAAGGAGTGATGAGACTTTTATAAATTAAGCCAAGTACACAAGGAACTCATCAAGAAATTTGAGCTTGAAGGGGGCAAAGTTAAGAAAAACTCTCATGGCTATCACTACAAAACATGACAAAGATGAAAAGGGTACAAATGTAGATATTAAACTTTATATAAGCATGATTGGTAGTTTACTTTATAAAACGGCTAGTAGGCCGAATATTATGTTTAGTGTGTGTCTATGTATTAGATTCCAATCTTGTCCTAAAGAGACCCACTTGATTGCCATAAAATGAATTATTAGATATCTTAAGAGCACTATTGGAATGAGCTTGTGGTATATGAAGACCGGACAATTTTTCATGACGAGTTTTTTGGCTGCTGACTATGCTAGTTATAGAGTGGATAGAAAGAGCACTAGCGAAACTTGTCAATTTCTAAGAAATTGTCTTGTTTCATGGTCTTTCAAGAAATAAAATTATGTTGCCCTCTTAACCGCCAAGGCGGAGTATGTCGCGGTCGGGGCTTGTTGTACACAAGTCCTTTGGATAAAACATACTCTCCTTGACTATGATTTATATTATATCATATTAAGATATTTTGTTATAATACTAGTACTATTCATATGACTAAAAATACAAATCAACATAGTAAGAGAAAGCATATAGAAATTCGACATCACTTTCTTAGAGATCACTATGAGAAAGGAGATATTGAAATTGATTATGTTTCAACTGATTTTTAACTAGCAGATATTTTTACTAAGCCACTTAATGTCAACAGATCTTCTTTCATTTGTGGTGAACTGAACGTTTGTATCATTGATTCATGAGTTTTTCTTATGTTCAAATCTGCATATATTTTAATTTTTGGTTGTTTTTGCTTACCCATTTGATGCATGACAAAAAGAGGGAGAAGTATTTATTGAGTATTTATTGGTATTAGTTTGTTCATGCTCATTTACAATGTCTTTATCATATAACTTGTTGATATCTTGTACTTAATAGCTAGCATAACTTGATGGGAAGCTTTTTCAAAGTACTTTCCTTTTATTTATTTTAAATAGCTCATATTTTTTGTCATCATCAAAAGGGGGAGATTGTTGGCCCAAGGTTACAATCCCCGATTTTGTGTTTTGATGATGACAAAGCATATGAAGTTATTTAGTATTAATCAAAGTTCAAGGGTGTGTTTTAGGGTTCAAGAAAATCTAATAGGTTTCTTCCTCTAAAAGAAGGTGATGATGGCTCAAGGGTAATGAAGTAAGGGATTGTAGCTCAAAGTACTTACCGTCGCTATCAGAAAAGCCGCTTGAAGATTCTTGTAGTCGATTAGAACCTTGTAAAAATCTAGCTTCTTAAAGAGTAGAATATAGATTTAAGGCTCAAAGATACACACACACACACACCCCCTAAAAATGCACGTTTTCAAAGGTAATTTTGTTTTTGACATGTTTGGTTTTGACACTTGTTCCACATTTTCTTAAAAATTCATATCTCAGTTTAGAACTTATATCTCATTGCTATACATGTCTTCTCTCTTTCAAAATTCATAAAAAATGAGTTAAAATTTTCTTATTTTGAAACTGACCTTGACCCTGTTTTTGGCCTAGGTTGGTTGACCGGGCGGTCGACCGTGCCTATTACGGGCCAGAACAGTAGACCGCACGGTCGACCGACTCTTTGGCAGAAGGGGTGTGCATGTTGCACACATTCTCAGTCGACCGATCCCTTTTTTCGGTTGACCGATGGGTCAACCGACTGTAACCATGTAGGCCTCAATTAAACACGGTCAACTGACCGGTCGGCCGCCAGCCAACGGTCAAAGTTTTTAAATTGGCTGGTCGACCGGGCGATCGACCGACAGACTCCCGATTAGTAGTAACAGCCAAAATTTGAAATCTGTATTTTAACATGTTTTTTAAAACGTGAAGATTTGAATTTCTAGGGTCAAATTCTTTCCTTTCAGACCTGGTAAATAATTCTAAATATGTTTTTCTAAAATCTATATAAAGGGTCATTGGGATTGAATATTTATAGCAACAAATTCTATTGAAAATCTAGTTTTTGCTTTCAAAGAGAAAAAATTTCAAAGTTTTCTTTTGTGCTCTTATTTTCGAAGTTTTAATTGATTTTTTCTGCTCTTAAAATCTCTCTTTTCTAATTTTCACTCTCACATACATCCTTGAGCTTCAACTTTATTTTTTACTCTATAGGAATTTGTAAGAAAGTTGTAAGAGAAAGTTTGTGATCTCTTGATCTTCAAGAGCTTGTTATCTCAATTGGTTTTATGCTGCCTCTAGTGTAGAGGATTGAATTAGGGAGTTGTGTACTCTGAGTGGCTGTATTTTCTTATTGTAAGTCCCTATGTGGAAGATCCAATAGTGGATAGTGAAATCCTTCACGGTGGTGAAGGCGGAGATGTAGAGCGGTGGCTCGAACCTCGAAACAATTTTTTTTTTGTGTGATTACCTTGTTGTCTCTATTTACTTGTTTATGATTCATTCATTTTTGTCGACCAATGCTTATCTCAACAAGATAGCAATTGAGTACCTCAACTCTTATCTAGAGGAATCACAAGGAGAAGTTCAGAGCCTTTTACAGGGAATACGGCTTCAAGTCTTGTTTGAGTTGCATCATTTCATCTTAAATTGTATAGAATTTGCATTTGATTATCTATACATCTATTCACCCCTCCTCTAGGTGTATTTTCATAGAGGTAAGACTGCTTCACACTCGTAAGCTAGAGAGAAAGGTGATTACCTATAGGCGTTCAGATTGTTGTTCGGTAGGTCCAAAGAGATTCACTGAACTTCTTGTTCTAATCTCAATTTGCTTGAAGAGATGAACTTTTTGAGGAGCTTGATGATCATCTTATTGAACTACTCTGCTAACCCGTTGGCGGCAGGGTTGTAAGCATTTGAAATCATATTCTGAATCAGGTACTTATCGCAGAGCAGATAGAATAATTGGCTCGCAAATTGGGGACCGTTATCATGGATGATCTGCCGGGGGACACCAAATTGGTGGATGATATGGTGTTTGATGAAGTTTACCACATTGGCAGTTTTAACTTCAGCAAGCAGTGCGGCTTCCACCCGTTTTGAGAAGTAATCGGTTATCACTAGGATGAACCATAACCTTTCCCCGATGGAGGACTGATGGGTCCTATAACGTCAATTCCCCACGCTTCTAATAACCATGAAGCGACTGTGGGGTGGAGTAGCTCTAGGGGTTGGTGTATGAAATCCATGTTGATTTGACTTGCCTTACACCTTCTTGCATATTCAACTGCGTCAACGATCATAGTTGGCCAATAATAGCCGAGTCGGTGTAGTCGGTCCTTGAGCTTTGAGCCGGTTGGTGAGCTCCACATATGCCATCGTGGGCCTCTTTAAGTATTTCTCGTACTTTCGAACTGGATAAATAATGAAGAAGTATACCATCGTATGAACGGCGGTACAGCATCTTCACCACTGTATCGTATTAAAATTTAGTAGATCTTCGTCGAACAAAAGCCACTTCCTTGGGATCATCAAGCAATATGCCATGCAAGGCGTAGTCGATGATTGGTAATCGCCAGTCTCTTGGTTCGAAGTTGGTCGAGGTTGTATGAACTTCGCTAACCTCTAAGCCGTACTTCAGACAGAAGAGATAATGAGTGGCCACTGTAAGGCAATGAGTGGTGTCTGCTAGAAAGGCCAATGTAGCCGCCAGTGCAGCTAATGCATCTGCCTTTGTATTCAGGAGGCGAGACACATGGCGAATATAGAAGCCGTCAAATGAGTCGGCTAACTTGATGGCTGCATGGTAGTAAGGTATCAAGTCTTCATGACGGACCTCATACTCTCCTTTCACTTAGTTGATAATTAATTTGGAGTCACCATAAGCTTCATAGTATCATTCGTTGAGCGAGCTGAAGGCCAATGAGCTAAACATTGTACTCTACTACATTATTAGAGCAGGGCTCTACTAATGAGAATGCACGAGGAAGAATGTGATTCTCTGGCGAGACAAATACTACTCCCACTTCAGCAATGATCTTGCTTGTAAGGCTAGTTCTTGATGCACCGTCAAAGAACATCTGCCATACATCATCTTCTGAGGGCATATTGGCTTCGATGACCTCGTCCGTAATGTCCATGTGTAGTTTCAACATTTTCAGAACTGGATGTGCTGCTAGAAAGTCTGCAAGGGCTTGTCTTTTGATCGCTTTTTAGGGGATAAAAGTCATGTCATATTGAGACAGCAAAATGACCCAATTAGCCAATCTAGAGTTCAAGGACCCTGGTTTCGTCATGAGAATGTGCAGGAGATTGACTCTTGAAATAACATGCATAGTTTGGCCAATCAAATAATGTCATGTCTTCTAGACAGCGAAGATGAGAGCTAGACACTCCTTCTCAACAGAGCTATATCGAGATTCAGCCCCAATCAGAGTTCTGTTCAAGTAGTAGATGTCCTGTTCGCAGCCTTCATCGTTATTTTGTGCAAGAAGAGCGCCCAAAGAGTGGTCCATAGCTCGTATATAGAGCAGGAATGGGTTTCTAGAAACAGGAGCCTCCAGATCCGGAGGCTTGGTATGATATTTTTTTAATACTTTGAAAGCCTTTTGGCAAGCCTTATCCCATACGAAGGAGACACCTTTTTTCATTAACCATGTAAATGATTTGCAACAACCCAAGAGATTTGCAATGAATCTTCGCATATAGGCACGTCTACCTTGTGTTGGCCAAAGGCCTTCCACTCTAGTTTTGATGATGATTAACTCATGTATTTATGTGTACTAATTATCTTGTGATGTTTAAGTTTCAGATCATTAATCAAGATATTAGTTGGTGAAAGCTTCCACACATCTTTCATTTGTTGATTCAAGAGCCCGAGCGTCATAGATCATACATTGCAACTTGCTCGGTGAATCAAAGGAGTTTTTGGATCGAGTCAACTTGGAGATTGCGCTCTACAAGAAGACTTAGGTATCCATAGTTTTTAGTTTGGGTTTAGATCTTAATTGTAAAGATTAGTATAGTATGATAAGCTCAAGTTCACAACACACATGTTTCACGTTTTGAATATTATTTTTCGGTTTTTGGTTTAACCGATCTTGGTTTTCATGAATAGATTTTATATCAAAACAAGTTTACATGGTTTAGTGTATATATGATTTGTTCTATATACATGCATGCTTCTATTGCTTAAACAAACTTAGTTTGATATTCTATTTCATGTGTTTTATGTTTTGGTATTTTTATCAAAACTTTATTTTGGACTTAATGACAAAAATAATGATATCTATATGTTTCTTGTATATTGAATTTCTATTCATATACAACTTGCTTCAAAGTGTTTAAATATCATATTTTTATATTTGGATGAGTTTTAGACAAAACGTATTTTCTATTCAAGATTCCAAGTTTTAGAAAATACGGTTTTTGGTTTTTGGCAAAATTTCTATGACACAAAAATAGTCAAATATGTTTGAAATTTGTGTTAGGATTTTTAACACAAGTTTGTATTTCAATATAAAATGATAAAACTATTTTGTGGAATTTTAGAGATTTTGTGGGATTTATTGGAATATTTTTACCTCTGTTTTTCTGACCCATTTATAGGCTGACAGGCCTGGTCGGTCGACCGAAGCGGTCGACCGCACCAAGGGCCGGTCGACCGGTTCGGTCGACCGACGTGCACAGACCTGTGCACGTCTGCAGCCCAATGGCCGGTCGACCGAAGCGGTCGACCGACGGAGAGCTGTTTGCTCTCAGGAATTTTCGGTCGACCGGACCGGTCGACCGGCAGCTGTAACGTTCGAAAATTCGAACGTTGGGCGGTCGACCGGGCCGGTCGACCGGCAGGCTATTTCTGGCATAAATTCTATAAACGGCTAGTTTTCTAAATTGCCTATAAATACCCCATTTGCAAGAGTTTTTCTCTAAGAATTTTTGTGCGAATTTTTCCACTCTCTCAGGTGTTTTTGCTGCAATCAAAATAGGTTTTTGGATTCAAATTGAACAATCTTTTTGGTGTTTTCTTTAGGGTTTGAAAAATCAAAGAAAAGGGTTTTGGGAAAAGCTTTTGAATTGAACTTCTCTATTTTGGTTTCATCTTATTTCCCAAAGATTTTCTTTGAGTTGCTGGTTTCAAATCCCTTGTTTTTCTCCACACTTGAGCTAAAATCTACTATCTTCTCTATAGGATTTTTTGTGGGAAAAAGAGATTGTTTTGTGGTTGTTGTTTGAAACCACTTAGTTATAAACCCATTTCTTGCTTTGTGCCATTTCCCTCATTGTGTTGAGGAGGTTGTGCAAATTGGGTTGTGGGTGTTTTTGTGTAAGCTTGGTGCTAATCCCTCAAGTTGTGAGAGGTGATTGTTTGTTGTATTTGAGGAGTGCCTCAAGGAGGAGGTTGAGTTTGTAAGGAGGGGAGTTGGGAACTCCTTGTAATTGTGATTGCCCCAAATCCTCGGTGGAGGTTCCCTTTGTGGGAGTCCTTTGTGGACAAGCTAGTGGATTAGAAATCCTTCGTGTGTCGAAGGCGGGGATGTAGAGCTGGGTGCTCGAACCTCGGAACATATCTCTTTATTTGCGCTTGATCCATTGACTCTCTCTCTCTCTTTACTTTGTGCAAATTGTTATATCTTGTACTTGCTTGTGTGTGCATCATTGTTGTTATTGCAATTAGTTTTTAAATTCCTCATTAAGTTGACTAGATTAGCATTGTCACCTATTCACCCCCACTCTAGGTGACTTTTCAATTGGTATCAGAGCTAGCGCTCCTGATATTTAGGTTTAACCACCTAGGAGTGTGATCTTGGTTTGCTAATCTTCATTTGCATCTCATTTGCACTCATACTAGTTTGCTCTCATGGCTAGCCCTCCTATGTTTGACCATTCTAGACTTGACTCTTGGAAAGTTAACATGACTAGATATTTAAAACACTAGGTCATCTAGTTTATCAAGCCATCACCATAGAAGCCCTCCCAAATACTAGTAAGCATAAGAAGGCCAATGCACTTGCACTTCAAACACTTAGAGCATCTTTTGATAATAATCTCTTACTTGTTTTTGATAATTTTAACTCGGCTTTTGCAGTTTGGAGCGTCTTGACATCTCCGGAGCTTCCAAGGATCATCAACAACATGAGGAGATCTAGGAGAGATGTATCCGAAGAGCCTTGTTTCATGGCATATGGGAATGACTCCCATGAGGTACAATCGGACTCTCAAATACATGATAGCTCTAGCTCTTATTGCCATGGATGTTTTGAGGTTCAAAATTTAAATGTTGAACTTGCTTCTAAGCTTGAAAAATTCTTGGAAAAACATAACTCTTTGAAAGAAAAACATTTTGATTTACAAAAAGAAATGAAGGATTTATGCTCTACTTTTGAAACCGTTTTGCAAGAGAAGGAAGAGATTACTAGTGAATGTGACTCACTAAGATCTCAACTAGACATTGCTTTAAAAGAAATTGAAGTTTTAAAAGGCAAAAATGATTGTGATGATATTTTGGAGCACAATGAGATTTTATCCTCAAGATTGGATTGTGTTTTCAAAGAAAACCTTACTTTGAAAAATAAAATTGATTCTATTACTAAAGAATTGAATTTGGTTTTGTCTAAAAATGAATCTTTACAAAATGATATTGATTTGCATGTTTGTCATGCTAATGTAGCTTCTACTTCTTGCACTCCTATTGCATGTTCCACTTTATCTTCTAGCATTGAAAATGACATAATTGATTTGAAGAAAAGTGTTGATAGTTTGGGCTCCACTTTGAGCCATTGTGCCATGAATCACACACGTTTGGAAACCTTGGTTCACAAGAAATAAGTTCCAACCTTGCATGCACACCCATCTAGGCATACACATGCTTCTCATGATCACCATCATCATATGTATGCTCACGTGTACACGTGTACACATTGTGGTCGAAAAGGCCACCTTGCTAGATTTTGCTATGATAGATTACATTTTGAAAATTTAGCAACTAATCTTGTTTGGGTTAGGAAAGATACTAACCCCCGTGGACCCACAAGAAAATGGGTACCAAAGACCACCTCTATGCTTTTTGATGTAGGTGGGAGCTCTCGCATCACGTGAGGGTTTTGGTGCCTTGAGGTAGATGCGTTCCGAGCTTGAATGAGAACCATTTGGATGCTTCACTCTCAAGGAGATTTGGTGGAAGGACCACCGTGTTTTGGAGAACTAGAGATGCACCTTCATCGGTTTTGGTATCATTCTCTAACTCCCATTTTTATTTGCATGCTTTTAATGTTCATCTATTTATAGCATGTCATGTTTTGTTATTTATTATGCCTATGCCATGCTTATTAGATTAATGTTATACATGTTTAGTTCCTTGAGCACCCATGTTTCATATGGATCTATATTTAGTGTTCACTTCTTGTTTAAGCTAACATGTATGCCCTAGATCTAATGCACATGCATATGCATAATGATCATATGATGTTCATGATTCCATGATTTTTGTTTAGATGATTATATGGATGTTTGTGATATATCTTGTGTGCATTTCATCATTGCACTTTATTCATTCTTTGTTCGATCTGTTCTCATACAACAAGGTTGCATTGCGCACCTCTAACCCATTCAAGGGGAATCAGGAGGAAGGAGTTCAGAACCCTTCACGGGGTATACGGCTCTTAGTCTTGTTTTGAGAGATCGTTGCATCATACATCCATCTTAGTTTTAAAAGGTCATTAATACTTCATATTTTTGATTAATATGATCATATTGATTTTTGACCCATTTTATGCCTCATGATTTGATTACTTGCTTGAATGTTAGTTTTCATTAAGACTAGGATTTATACTTGTACAACTAGTGAGCTACAAATAGACCTTTATATATTTGTGCTTGAACGCTCATTTGTAGTCATTTGATGTATTAGTATAGTCTAGTTTTGATGATTCATGCATTTGACTTGTATTCCTCATTTTTAATGTGTTTCTATGATCTTGTGGTTGACTTCATGTATATGTCTATCTTGTCCAAATTATTGTTTATACATATACATCCTTGAGCCACGTGCCTTCATGCATATACTTTTGTGGACTCTTCATGTTTGGGATATGTATGTATACTTTAGTTTGTACATGATATACATATGCCGTGAAGTTTAAATCATTATTATGATTTCCATGTTTGATTGTGATTTCAATTGATATGATGATTTCAATAAATTACATGATTCACTATTTTATCAAGATTTGATAATTTCTATATTAAGCTTACTTGTTCATTTTCATGATGAAATGTATTTCACATTACACGTGTTCACTCACTTTATTATGTTTCTCATGATTGTGTTTTTTATGAGTATGATATGAGCTTTATGGACTTTGAGTGTTTAGTGATCTTGTGATTTTCATGTTTCATGAAAAATCCTTTTTGTTTTATCTTGAAGGATTTCTACTAGTTCTCAATTTTTCATAAACTAGTTGGTATTCTTTAAATTGGTAGAGACTTTCAAACATACTATATTGTTCAAATCATTTTTGATAACCCCTACCATCTATGGGCGGTTGGATGGGAGATCATGTTCTTGAATGCTTTATAATGAAAATCCTTTTTATCTTGAACCATGATTGGGTGGTAGTTGATATGAGATATACACTTGATCTTATTGTTGTTTCAATTGGTATCATTGAACTCTTTCAATTGGTATCAATATGACATCTTTTTGTATACTCATATATGTTTGTATTTTATATATGTATGCTTGCACTTCATATAGTATCAAATTTCAATTGATATCTATCTTTGACATACATATATAGATGATTTATTTGTGCTTCAAGATATCACAAATTTTGTTATGCTTAGCTTGAACTTTTCAAATTGAAACAATGTTAAAGCAAATTTTCAATTGAGTTAATTTTCAATTGGTATCTTATTTCAAGCATATGCATATTTTTATTTGGTATTTCATAAAGGGGGAGAAAACTAGTATTTTATTTTTTAATTGGCATCTTATCTCTCATTTGATATTTTGTTTGGTATTCCACTCCCTTGCTTTATGATAGAAAATAAAGATTTCATTTGGCAAAGAATAATTGTTTCATTTGGTATCAAGATTTGTTTTTAAGGAAATTCAAAATTAGTATTGTTTAATTCCAATATTGGTATCTAGTTTGTTTGTTTACAATTGGTAGGTTATTTGTTTACTTACTAATTGGTATCAAGATTTTCATTTTTTTTTGTGTTTTCAATTGGTATATGTTCTCACTTTTATTTCAATTGATTTGTTGTTTTTCAATTGGTATCAATATACACTTCATTGCCACATTTTTTGGTATCATTTTTGATTTGACCCTTTATTAGTTCTTTGCTTTGAACAAAAAGGGGAGAAAAATTTATTGTTTTTGCTTTTATTTTTAACCCTTTTTGATGATTGACAAAAAGGGGGAGAAGAATTTGAGTTTTATATGCATATTTGTGTTTGCATATAGTTTACATTTGATGAAAAGAAGCCTTGTTTATATGCATGTCTATGCATGTTTTATGTGCATGTTTTATGTTTCATTTTTATTAGTTTTTTTTTATTGGTATCAAGAGCATGTTTTGATATTGTTTTAAATACATATAAACGTGTTTTAAGAACATTCATTGCATATCTTATATGTTTTGTTGTTATGCATGAGTTAAGGGGGAGCTTCTTTGAAGCTTTACTTTAATCCATGCATATATAACTCCATGAGTTTTGTCATCATCAAAAAGGGGGAGATTGTTGGCCCAAAGGCCTTCCACTCTAGTTTTGATGATGATTAACTCATGTAGTTATGTGTACTAATTATCTTGTGATGTTTAAGTTTCAGATCATTAATCAAGATATTAGTTGGTGAAAGCTTCCACACATCTTTCATTTGTTGATTCAAGAGCCCAAGCGTCATAGATCATACATTGCAACTTGCTCGGTGATTCAAAGGAGTTTTTGGATCGAGTCAACTTGGAGATTGCGCTCTACAAGAAGACTTAGGTATCCATAGTTTTTAGTTTGGGTTTAGATCTTAATTGTAAAGATTAGTATAGTATGATAAGCTCAAGTTCACAACACACATGTTTCACGTTTTGAATATTGTTTTTCGGTTTTTGGTTTAACCGATCTTGGTTTTCATGAATAGATTTTATATCAAAACAAGTTTACATGGTTTAGTGTATATATGATTTGTTCTATATACATGCATGCTTCTATTGCTTAAACAAACTTAGTTTGATATTCTATTTCATGTGTTTTATGTTTTGGTATTTTTATCAAAACATTATTTTGGACTTAATGACAAAAATCATGATATCTATATGTTTCTTGTATATTGAATTTCTATTCATATACAACTTGCTTCAAAGTGTTTAAATATCATATTTTTGTATTTGGATGAGTTTTAGACAAAACGTATTTTCTATTCAAGATTCCAAGTTTTAGAAAATACGGTTTTTGGTTTTTGGCAAAATTTCTATGACACAAAAATAGTCAAATATGTTTGAAATTTGTGTTAGGATTTTTAACACAAGTTTGTATTTCAATATAAAATGATAAAACTATTTTTGTGGAATTTTAGAGATTTTGTGGGATTTATTGGAATATTTTTACCTCTGTTTTTCTGACCCATTTATAGGCTGACAGGCCTGGTCGGTCGACCGAAGCGGTCGACCGCACCAAGGGCCGGTCGACCGGTTCGGTCGACCGACGTGCACAGACCTGTGCACGTCTGCAGCCCAATGGGCCGGTCGACCGAAGCGGTCGACCGACGGAGAGCTGTTTGCTCTCAGGAATTTTTGGTCGACCGGACCGGTCGACCGGCAGCTGTAACGTTCAAAAATTCGAACGTTGGGCGGTCGACCGGGCCGGTCGACCGGCAGGCTATTTCTGGCATAAATTCTATAAATGGCTAGTTTTCTAAATTGCCTATAAATACCCCATTTGCAAGAGTTTTTCTCTAAGAATTTTTGTGCGAATTTTTCCACTCTCTCAGGTGTTTTTGCTGCAATCAAAATAGGTTTTTGGATTCAAATTGAACAATCTTTTTGGTGTTTCTTTAGGGTTTGAAAAATCAAAGAAAAGGGTTTTGGGAAAAGCTTTTGAATTGAACTTCTCTATTTTGGTTTCATCTTATTTCCCAAAGATTTTCTTTGAGTTGCTGGTTTCAAATCCCTTGTTTTTCTCCACACTTGAGCTAAAATCTACTATCTTCTCTATAGGATTTTGTGTGGGAAAAAGAGATTGTTTTGTGGTTGTTGTTTGAAACCACTTAGTTGTAAACCCATTTCTTGCTTTGTGCCATTTCCCTCATTGTGTTGAGGAGGTTGTGCAAATTGGGTTGTGAGGTGTTTTGTGTAAGCTTGGTGCTAATCCCTCAAGTTGTGAGAGGTGATTGTTTGTTGTATTTGAGGAGTGCCTCAAGGAGGAGGTTGAGTTTGTAAGGAGGGGAGTTGGGAACTCCTTGTAATTGTGATTGCCCCAAATCCTCGGTGGAGGTTCCCTTTGTGGGAGTCCTTTGTGGACAAGCTAGTGGATTAGAAATCCTTCGTGTGTCGAAGGCGGGGATGTAGAGCTGGGTGCTCGAACCTCGGAACAAATCTCTTTGTTTGCGCTTGATCCATTGACTCTCTCTCTCTCTTTACTTTGTGCAAATTGTTATATCTTGTACTTGCTTGTGTGTGCATCATTGTTGTTATTGCAATTAGTTTTTAAATTCCGCATTAAGTTGACTAGATTAGCATTGTCACCTATTCACCCCCCCCCTCTAGGTGACTTTTCACCTTGTAGACCTCTGAGCTCTTTGAGGGTCTTCACGGGTTGCATGCCTTGAATTGACTCAACTTTATTAGGGTCAAGATAAATTCTTTTGGATATAACTATGAATCCAAGGAACTTGCCACTCGACGCTTCCAAGAATGATTTGGTTGGGTTCATCTTCAGTTGGTGAGCCTGCATGATGTTGAACATTGTTCTCATGTCATCGAGATGTTTGCTTTTGTCGTCAACATAGCATTCTACCATTTTTCATAGATGGTCACAAAAAATTGTACTCATGGCGCGTTGATAAGTAGCCCCGGTGTTCTTCAATCGAAACAACATTACTGTGCAATAGTATACCCCCAATGGCATTCTAAATGACGTGTGCTTCTCATTATCCGGGCGCTCTGATTCTACCCTGAAAATCCGTCCATGAAGGACATCCTTTTGAAGCCACATGTATTATCAATCATGACATCAGTAATGGGCAACAGAAATTCGTCCTTAGGACAGGCTGCGTTGAGATCACGAAAGCTAATGCAGATTCTGATCTTTCTATTTTTCTTAAGCACAGGGACAATATTAGCAACCCAGTCTGGGTGCTGCTCCTCTCGAATGAAGCCACATTCGTGAGTTTATTAACTTCGGTTTCGATTGCTTCCATGATGTTAGGTCAAAACCTTCGTTGTTACTGTTCAACCAGTTTAGCATCCAGTTTGATATTAAGATGATGCATAACCACCTGAGCATCGAGGTCAGGCATGTCTTCATAGCTCCAAGTAAAGACATTAATATACTCCCATATGAGGGATATTAGATCTTGCTTCTCTATCGGTGATAGGCTTTCGCTTATAGAGATGAGCTTTGGGTGTTCTTGATCACCCATGTCGACTTGGATCACTTTATCTTCGGTTGAAGCTTCCGTTGCTCGAAACGCTTCTTCCATTGAAGATCCAGTTGTAGAGCCCAAGGATCAACGACGAATTGCTCTATATCTTTCTCTTAGTCTATCTGACTGATAGATGTCACGTTGGCAAATAGCTTTTTGAAGACTACCCCCACATTACAATCAGAGTCCCAGCTAGATGAGTCTGAAGATTGCGATGGTGGCGATCTATAAGATTCAGTTTCTGACTGTAGAGATGGAGTGACATATCCCAACTCTCTACGTGTGCGGTCATAGTAGTTGGGAGATTTTCCTTCAGGTATGAAATGCTGCAAAGGTATGCGCCACCCTTTACCAAAATTCAAACCATCTCCGCAATTTAAGCTGTATCCCATTCTTTTTATCATGCGATGTGCTGACTGTGCATAATGAAAGAATTGTGGGGGTTCCAAGTCATCGTCTGATTCTCTAGGTATCGAAGCTTGATCCCGACTTTTACAAAGACAATTGGTGATTGGTCCCTTTTACAATGAGGAACAATGAAGACTAACCCTTCATTATCTTGAATATGCATGCATGCCATTTTCAAAATTGGTAAAGGCATGTATAAGGACCTAACATTGGCAGATATATACTCAAGACACAAAGAGTAATCAAAAGCAATATTCTCTTTAAAGACCTATTCGCCCTCATTTTCGGCGAGGTTATTACGATCAAAATCGTCGAGATATGCTCCAATTGGTTATATACTAATAGTAGTAGTTGTATCTTCTTCTGATTCTGAGTCTGCCTCATTGCCACTGTCGAGGTCATCGGGCAATGACTACTTCAGTGGCTCGATATCCTCTTGGTAGAGGAGAAAGTCAGTGAAGTAGTTCTCCATTTCTTTGAACAATCATACTTCAGCGAATGCCGTTCGGACTACAATATCGTCTCCCACATATTTGAAGCATTGGTGCAATGTGGAATGGACGATCCAGTTGATCCATGGTCGTCCAAGTAAGAGATTATAAGATATGTCAGCGTCAATGACGTAGCATGTTACTTCTGATTTCAAGTCTCCAATTTGACATTAGAGACGAATCTTGCCCAGAGGGTGACTACTCCCGGAGTTGAAGCCATAAATGGTTGTAGTGGTTGTGGATAACCTGCTAAGTGGGATGCCTAAAAAGTAGAGAAGCCTCTTTGGGATGATGCTGAGAGCAGACCCCTGATCAACTTGAATCCTCTCGATACATGTAGAACTGGTATACCCAGTGTAATATAAAGGTCTGTCGTGTTTATTGTCTTTGAGGAGCATGTCCTCAGGAGTGAAGGTGATGGATGGCACCTGTCGTTGCACCAAATGACATTGGGGGCATGGAATCCCGTCGTCATCAGTAAAAGTTGTCGACACTTGTCAGAAAGATTTCTGAGTCAGCAAGTGCATCTTTAAATGCCTCTCTTGTCTCTTTTGAGAGGTGAAGTAGCTCATACAGACTCATACGAGCTGGAAAATTAGCGTGCTTTGCCTATTATTTTTCATTGATTTGCGAAGGGGAAAACTTACAAAAAAAAGTGTCGAGGAGCTAAATTTTAAGTAATTCTTTGCAGTAAGAAGATTACAGGCAGATCTCCTCTGAGATTTCTGGGGAAGTGTGCCGGTAAGAATCTGATCAGCGCGCGATCACTTTATCCCTTTGACGATGCGATCGATCAGACAATCGGACTGCCGCCTAATGGGATTTCCTTCTCGCCTGGATCGGGGAATCGGAGAACAGAGGATCAGTAGACCCTCTTGCTGCTTCTCGGACTGCCTCCGCTTGGGAATTCCTTCTCGCCTGGTTCTGGAGATTCCTTGAGAGGGAGGAAGATCTTAGGGTATTAGCACCCTGAATTTATCCTTGTACGATTAGAGAAGTGATTCTCTAAATTCTTGAAAGAAAGAGAGTAGATCTCTTGTCGGCTTATGCTTTGAAGCCACCAAAGAAGCTTATGCTCTTCAAAAAGCCTCTTGGACTTGAATCTTTTTCAAGCCTCTGAGCCTAGCCTACTAGTGGGCTATTTATAGGCTCAATAGGGAGTTATGATTCCCTTGATTGTCTCCCCTTAATGAGGGATACTCCCTTGATCCTCTCCAGTTAATTGAGAGATCTCCCCTGATCTTCTCAACTGATTGAGAGAGTCAAGAGATCATGTCAAGCAACTGTCAAATTTGATCTCGATCACAATGATCTCATCTGGAGATTTGATTGGTCAAAGATGACTATAAAAGATTGGCTCCTCTTAATAAGGGATACTCCTTTAATCCTCTCCACTTAATTGAGAGATCTTCCCTGATTTTCTCAACTGATTGGGAGAGTCAAGAGATCATGTCAAGCAACTGCCAAATTTGATCTCGATCACAATGATCTCATCTGGAGATTTGATTGGTCAAAGATGACCATAAAAGACCCGCAGTGGGGCTAGTCTAATAAGTTCGTAGCGGAACTAAGGGAAGCTTCTGGCGAAGCTAGAAGTAAGCTCTCGGCGAAACTATAAGTTGCTCTCTGGAGCTATGAAAAGCTTCATGAGAAGCTATCAAGAAAGCTTCGGGCGAAGCTAGAATTAGCTTCTGGCAAAGCTAGAATTAGCTTCAGGCGAAGCTGTAAGTTAGCTCCCTGGAGCTATGAAGAGCTTCATGAGAAGCTAAAAAGAAAGCTTCCGGCGAAGCTAGAATTAGCTTCAGGAGAAGCTAGAACTTAGCTCTCTGTGGAGCTATGAAGAGCTTCATGAGAAGCTATCAAGAAAGCTTCCGGCGAAGCTATAAGTTAGCTCTCTGGAGCTATAAAAAGCTTCATGCGAAGCTAGACAAACTTAGCCTCTCAGATGAGGTTATCCCTTTGGGCTCATACGATGTTAAGTGTTAAGCTAACTCAGCATCTTCGGCCTGCTTAGGTCTCTTCAAAAGGCAATCTTGGCTTACTTCTGCTTCACTAGATCAGTAGAGTCCAAGTCGCTGATTTGTCCCTCGGGGATGGGTAGAAACTGGTCGTCAGCTTGTCTGCGACTTGTCTTTTGTAAATGTAGATAAGTTAGATATCGTTCAGACCGGTTAAAAAGCTGTCTGAGATTTGGTCTTTTTTGAGTGTCAACAAGACCCCCTTCAAAGTTTTCGTAAATCCGTAATGGGATGGTTCGGATTTCGAAATACTTTGAATTGCCTCAGGTGTTCAAGAGAGAGCATTCACCAAGTAGAATTCCCCAAAGAAATTAGAATTTTGACTGAAAATTATTCAGAGGTTAGGAACGTGATAAAATCAGTCTGAGTATGAGAACTCACAGGGACAAAGGGAGCAGATCTAGGAATCCGTCTATTCAGAGGTAATGTGGACATAATAGGTTAGGAATCGCTAGAAAAGAGGGTTCACTGTTCAGAGGTGGTAAACTGGGCAAACAGCGAGAAGAGTCCCTACCGGACTGAAAAGTTAGATCTGGATATCCGTCAGGTCAGAGGTGACGAGCAGGATATAACTGATTAGGAATCACCAGACACGAAGCCTTATCGTTCAGAGGTGACGAACTTGACATAACGACAAAGAAAGATGAGATTGGATATTCATCTGTTCAGAGGTGATGTATTGGACATAACCGATTAGAATTATCAAACTCGGAATGTTTACTGTTAGAGGTGACAAGCTGGACATAACAGTAAACAAAAAAGGGAGACTTGGCTATCTGTCGGTTCAGAGGTGATAAACTGGACATAACCAATTGAGAAGCCACCAAGCTCGAAATTTTGTCATTTAGAGGTGATAATCTGGACATGATGACAAAATGAAGGTGAATCTGATTTTAGGAACCTGTCTATTTAGAGGTGATATACTGAACATGATAGACTAAGACACACTAAACTTTGAATCCGCTGCCAGAGGTAGTCGCATTAACTTAGCAACTAGCCCACTAGGGACTGCAAGGGTGAATTGGATCTGGGCACCCGTTGGTTCAGAGGTAATATGGACATAACCAACTAAGAGACATCAGGCTCACAATTCGCTGTTCAGAGGTAGTCGTATTAACATGACAGTAAGAACTCCTGACCTTGGTAGTGGGAAGGAGAACAAAGTTATAGACTTATCTGTTCAGAGGTGGCAAACTGGACATGACAGTTGAAGTACCATAAGAAGGGAGATCTAGGTATCCGTCGGTTCTGAGGTAATATGGACATAACTGATTGGGAATTGCTAGACTCAAAGCCCTGCCATACAGAGGTGGCGAACTGGACATAACGGCCAAGGAATAGTCCCTACTGGACTGAAAGATGAGACTTGGTTATCTGTCGGTTCAGAGGTGATAAACTGGACATAACCGATTGAGAAGCCACCAAGCTCAGGATTTCTACCATTCAGAGGTGACAAGCTGGACATGACGGCAAAAGAAATAATTTCACTGGGGGAAATAAGACTTGATCATTAACTCCATGGGGAAATTGATATCTCCTTCGGATGTTATTTGAAAGAAATAGTCAGAGGTATATTGTTAACGTGATAACCAAAAAAGTCCACTGAGGACTGAAAAGAGAAATAATAGACTTCGAGGGAAGTCTACCAGAAACTCGCTGGGGAGTTAGAAAATGAATCCCATAAGAGATTATATGTCAGAGGTAATTATTAACATGACAAAAAGAATTCCGTGGGAATTCATAGGGAAAGGATTATTTCCTAAAAAGTTGTCAGGGGTACACTGTTAACGTAACAACCAAATCCCTTACTGGGAAATTTGAAAGGAGATTTTGTCAGAAGTAATCATGACAACTTTGAGTGGACTTGTCATTCTATTGAAGAGAATGACAAGTGGAGTTTGCTCTGCTAGGGATATAGCAAGATCCGCTAGGAAAAACTTTTACTATCAGAGGCGTGAGCTTTAAGCATGACAGTTGTGATCTGTTTTTAGGAAAATGAATACAGCCTTTTGTGATCCTACCATTTTATTGAGATTTCCTGCACACAAAATATAGTATTTTAGTTTTAAGAATAGGATGTGCAAGTTCTCAATTCTAATCCGCTGTAGCAAGGCTATGCGGGTCGTGATCCTCAGGGAGGGACTAGCGATGGAAGCGTTTGTAAGTTTTACTCTAAAAATTATTTATTTTTATTATTAGCAGTGGTATTTACAATGAAGTGGGGAGAAAAGAATTTGAGAGATGTGAAAGATATGGATCTAAAAAGAAAAGAAATAAAATAAAGAAAAACTTATAACACGTACAAACCTCTTTAACCTGCTTACCTTCGATCCGTGCGATGATTTACCTTTTCTTGGAAGACTTGCAAGTATGGCGTATAGGATGTTGATCGCCATAAGCCATCAAGGATTCTTCTTTGGCTAGGTAGTCTCAATGCAATTGGGTCTCATTGTTCACAAGGCATTAGAGAAAAAACGATGAAGAAAACAAGAATACAGAGAAACAAAGAAACAAACAAGAGAAGAAGAACATAAAATAATAATAAAAACACACCTCAATTGAATTTCATTAACAATGGAAGATAAGTGGGCTTACACCGCTGTCACCTCAGTACAAGCGTAGACTCCATCCTCCATGAAAGGTCCCTCCACTCTCAGTTACAAAATTTACAAAATAAAATCTAACCTAGAAAGAAAACCTAAAAACCCTAGCTTTTGGCCCTTGGCTCTTCGCTGGACGCTCTTCTCTGTTTCTCTGCAGGGGTATTTATAGGAGCTGGAAGATGTAGAGTCCCGGTACGACTCTCCCAAAAAAATCTTATCTCCAGACTTGTGGAACTTATCCATAGAAGTTCAAATCTATCCTGCAACTTGTTATCATGTTGATCACCGAAATTGGCTTATCTGCTGACTGAATTGAAAAGTTTGATCAACATAAGAGTTGTAGGTCTTCAAGTCTTCTTTATGGAGCATCTTGAATCATCGGATTTGAATATCTGTAGCAAAAGTTATGATCTGAATACTAAAATGTGTACAGTCTGAATCCGAATTTTTTGAAACATTTTTATTTTTAAACTCTTCTCCTTTGACCTTTATCCTCATCCTGCAAGCATTTAGGGTTGAATAGAAGTCTATCCTTCCCTTTTCTTTTAGTAATTGCAACTTTTACACATGGGCTTGCAACTTTGACATTTGGTAATTGCAACTTTGCATTGGGCTTGGACATGGGCTTCTTTTGGGCTTCTGGGCTTCTTTTAAGGCTTTATTTCTTTATTTTTATTTCTCAAGGCCTGCACACAATAAATCATAAAATATTAGTAAATGTGCAGAATTATAGATATAAATATGAAAATGTGATGGTAAATGTAATGATAAAAATGCACTTTTCACTACCAATCACACCCCCACACTTATCTTTTTGCTCGTCCTCGAGTAAAAACAAAGAAAAAGAAAAATTAATCTAACCTAACTCACTTTCGTAGGAATCACGGTTGCACTTAGCACGTGCAACAAGCCGTTAAACCTCTAGGTTACCCTAGAGGACGAGTGTTGTCTCGTGAGGGTTTTCAGCGGATTGCACCCACAAAATCCATAAAAAGGAAAATATTTGAATTATATTTGAAGAGACTAAGTAGTCTATAAGTTTTAGGATCCTCATTTTTATTTATTCTTCAAACTTAGTCTTTATAAAGTTAATTGTTTTCCATTTTAGGTAAGAATTAAAATTGAATTTCTAATATAGTCTTTTTCGTTACCAAAAATCATATGCATCCTTATGTTTTTACTAGGAATTCCTTAACTTGGACTCTCATGCCTCTTTATTATTTATTTATATAAATTTTTTTTTTTGATATGTATAACTCATCTAATTTTCTTTCGTGTAAGCATTAAGGCTTCTTGAGGCCCTCATACCTAACTAATTGACTATTAGATGTGTTAATACATATATAAGTAATTTTTCCTTAATTTCCTTAGGCTTTCTAATCCACTCATGTAACGAACTTAAAGTCGATGACTCCCAAACCGGTTGGCTTTAGGGCACCAGGTGAGAAAACACCCCGCGGACTCAAATTCGATTGAAATAGGCCCCAAAACTAAGGACTTTATTTTATTTACTCACCTTTAGGCATGAATACTTATGCTTCTTGAGGCACATGTATCAGCTTAATTGGTGATTTTTTTTCTTTTTTTTTCCTTCCTTTTTTTTTTATGAGGCACAAGGTCTTTGTCTTAGAATCCTAGATATGCATTTGGTATGCATATTTCATTAAGGTAAAAATCAAGACTAATTACTTATTCAATTTCTCTCCTATACCTAAAAATTTAAACAATTTATTTATTTTGACCAAGTTTTTAGAAATCCTAATCACGATTTTCCTAATCCTTAAAACTAACTTAGATTTCTTTCAAAAAAAATAAGTCAAAATATTGTCCTTTTTATAATATTTTTTTTTAAAATTTTTTATTAGCAATTTTGTTAGTTTCTACCTATGTTAGTATGTCAGTAAAACCCACCCCCACACTTATCTCATGCATTGTCCTCAATGTATGAATGAATGCATATATGCATGAAACAGAATAAGGGAAGGCGGAAGTTACTTTAGGGTGGTGGTTCCGGAGGTGGTCTAATTGGTCCACGAAATGCGGCCCAATCAAGATAACAGATAATTTGGTGGAACCCACCATAAACTTTCCTTACATAACCCACTAAAATATATGTATAATCAATTTTTAGTATTTCCACCCCATCAAATTTCCAAATTTCATAATAAATTTCAGAGTTAATTGTCTCAACCTCCTTGTCCCAAAATGGAGTATGAAAAGATGGAATTATTGACTTGGACATTATAGGTACGAGAACGAATACCGACTCAAGGAAGATGCTCAAATCAAGTAAGGGCTCAGGAGTCGGGCTAGGTTCAAGAATTGAGTCCAAGTCAAGAAATTGAAACTGAAGTCCACAATCTTCTTCCCACAATGGAATGTGACCTAATATGGGTGATATCTCTTTACTTCTAATATTAAGGAATTCTAGCTCATCGCCATACAATTCTTCAAAACTAAGGTCAACATCTTCCGTCTGAATTGTACAATCAGTTTCAGAAGTAAAGAGATTGTGAGAATCTAGGTCGCATATCTCATTGGGTTCAATGTAATAAAAAGAACTTGCCAATTTATCCATAGGATTTTCAAAATTGCACAATTGGTCAAGTTCAATATGATCATCTAAAATGGGTGATTCAATTTCATTATGAATTGGAACAGGATCCAATGTTGACTTGGGAAAAATGAAATCAGGTGGAGACACTGGAGTCATTATTGAATCAGGAAGTAAAATTGAATCATCAAGTGGGAGATCATGATCATATTCATGCTCAAGTTCTATTTCAGGAAAGGAAAAACTTGCCAAATTATCAAGAATTGGAGTTTCAGCAAGTTCACATGATGGTACTGAATTAGAATCTTGTTGTCCAAAGCAACTTGGTTCGTCGGCTCTAAGCGAATGGTCAGCGAAAGCAGAAATGGCCGAACTGTGAGAACGTAAAGATTGAACCATCATATCTATATCATGATCACGGGCTAATCTAGCCTGAGTCATGGCAGCAAGCATCCTTTCATAGTCGATAGGTGCATCATGTTCTGATTGGACTTGAAAATAGGAAGGGTAATCGTGATGAAGTTGTGAGTCGGTGGACTCACGCATCATCATGTCTAAGATTGATGGTGACTGTTGCTTGGACTCATTCATACTTATCATTTCCCCGATAGATGGTAATCTATTCTGAATAGGTGGATCTGAGTATGAATCATTGAAAGAGTGTGGACTAGATGAATATGAAGGACAATTTGGTTGATAATTAGACTCGGGGGACTCGAAACCCCATGAACTCTGTGACGAGTTGAAATTATTATGGAAATTATAGTCATAAGATGGAGGGTGTGGGTTATAGTCATTCGGATAAGACCATTCCGGCACACTAGGTTGGTCAAAGTTATGATATGCCGGGTTGGTAATATCCGAATAATAGTTAGGTGTGTAATATGGATTAGAATAGGAATTATTATTATATGCCATATCACACGAACACAAACAAAACAAACAAATAAACAAACAAAAAAAAGAAAAATTCTAACCTAAGTTAGGGTAGACCTATGACCTAGACGACTCCTAACTGGTTAGACTGTCCACGGGAGGTAGGGTGCAGACTTTGACCACAAGTTAATCAGCCAGGTCAGGGCAAGAGTGGTGGGAGGTTTTCCGTCAAAGACGTTCCTTAATTAAATAACCACCAATCTTCGGGCTTTCGGCCCTCAATCCCTTTCCTAGACACTGATTTGACAAGAGTCAACTTCCAGCACTGTTCCCCCTTAGGATAATCTCCTAATTGAGTCCGAGATGTCCCTAGGGCCAACGTCTACTAATTTTTAAGTTAGGCTTGGGTTAGTGAGTGCTTGGGATATGATTTTTGGGCTAAGGAAGGGTGATGAAATCCCCACCTTATCTTGTTAATGGGTTATGCCCTTAAGATGAATTAGTGCAAAAATTTTGATTGAGATTTCCTGCATACAAAATATAGTATTTTAGTTTTAAGAATAGGATGTGCAAGTGTACAAGATAAGTAGATAAGATTCACTCAAAGCAGAAAATCAACCAACAGATGAGTCCAATTCTACATGCAATGCGTACGTACCTTGCTCCAGCACTCTTCAACAATAAAATAAATGAATTGAAAAGACACGTGCCTAATATGCAAATATCTAATCAATTTTTATCTTTAACAACAATTTTTTTACTGTTGAATTAATTAGCAGTAAACAGGTTTATCACAGAACAAAACTAACAAAGCAGAAAACAGATATTGCAATTTGTAGCAATCTGCAGAAAACTGAGTCAGTAATTCACTGCTACTGCCGCGGATCCGCAGCTATTGCCGCGTTTTTGCGGCAAAGTAGCAGGCTCTGGTGCTCTGCCTTCGAGGGCAGAGGCACAGAGTAGCTATATGTCCACTGCTCCTGCTGTTTTTCTGTTTCCTGTTCTCCAAACCTGCAAACAGAAAAGAATAAAAGAATAATTAGTTAATAAATTTTTTTTATTAGAGAAAAACTTACCGTCCCTCCCTGGCAACGGCGCCAAAATTTTGATTGAGATTTCCTGCACACAAAATATAGTATTTTAGTTTTAAGAATAGGATGTGCAAGTTCTCAATTCTAATCCGCTGTAGCAAGGCTATGCGGATCGTGATCCTCAGGGAGGGACTAGCGATGGAAGCGTTTGTAAGTTTTACTCTAAAAATTATTTATTTTTATTATTAGCAGTGGTATTTACAATGAAGTGGGGAGAAAAGAATTTGAGAGATGTGGAAGATATGGATCTAAAAAGAAAAGAAATAAAATAAAGAAAAACTTATAACACGTACAAACCTCTTTAACCTGCTTACCTTCGATCCGTGCGATGATTTACCTTTTCTTGGAACTTGCAAGTATGGCGTATAGGATGTTGATCGCCATAAGCCATCAAGGATTCTTCTTTGGCTAGGTAGTCTCAATGCAATTGGGTCTCATTGTTCACAAGGCATTAGAGAAAAAACGATTGAAGAAAACAAGGATACAGAGAAACAAAGAAACAAACAAAAGAAGAAGAACATAAAATAATAACAAAAACACACCTCAAGTGAATTTCATTAACAATGGAAGATAAGTGGGCTTACACCGCTGTCACCTCAGTACAAGCGTAGACTCCATCCTCCATGAAAGGTCCCTCCACTCTCAGTTACAAAATTTACAAAATAAAATCTAACCTAGAAAGAAAACCTAAAAACCCTAGCTTTTGGCCCTTGGCTCTTCGCTGGACGCTCTTCTCTGTTTCTCTGCAGGGGTATTTATAGGAGCTGGAAGATGTAGAGTCCCGGTACGACTCTCCCAAAAAAATCTTATCTCCAGACTTGTGGAACTTATCCATAGAAGTTCAAATCTATCCTGCAACTTGTTATCATGTTGATCGCCGAAATTGGCTTACCTTCTGACTGAATTAAAAAGTTTGATCAACATAAGAGTTGTAGGTCTTCAAGTCTTCTTTCTGGAGCATCTTGAATCATCGGATTTGAATATCTGTAGCAAAAGTTATGATCTGAATACTAAAACGTGTACAGTCTGAATCCGAATTTTTTGAAACATTTTTATCTTTAAACTCTTCTCCTTTGACCTTTATCCTCATCCTGCAAGCATTTAGGGTTGAATAGAAGTCTATCCTTCCCTCTTCTTTTAGTAATTGCAACTTTTACACATGGGCTTGCAACTTTGACATTTGGTAATTGCAACTTTGCATTGGGCTTGGACATGGGCTTCTTTTGGGCTTCTGGGCTTCTTTTAAGGCTTTATTTATTTATTTTTATTTCTCAAGGCCTGCACACAATAAATTATAAAATATTAGTAAATGTGCAGAATTATAGATATAAATATGAAAATGTGATGGTAAATGTAATGATAAAAATGCACTTTTCACTACCAATCACCATTCCATGGACGGGAATTGGTATGGGACTTTGGTGGAAAAAGCGGGATCAGGT
Source organism: Agave tequilana (assembly GCA_038442645.1). Classification (NCBI taxonomy): domain Eukaryota; kingdom Viridiplantae; phylum Streptophyta; class Magnoliopsida; order Asparagales; family Asparagaceae; genus Agave; species Agave tequilana. The sequence goes on from JAVJIF010018241.1 coordinate 32,538, forward strand.
CCTTTAGGATTTTTAGCAAATCCTCAACTATCAACGGATTTGGTATGCCTTTACCAACTACCGTTTGAGTTGGGCTGACCATGCTATTCCCCACAGCATGATGAGTTGTTGAGAATTTTATACTGGGCTTAGAAGCCAATGTTTTCCTCTAGCCTTATTCACCGAAGGCTTCAGATCGTGTCACATAAAGTGAACATTTCTGTATTCCACTGGTGACCTCTAAAATCTTACTGGGGATTAAAGAGTTAAGTCTAAACTTCATGGGAAATTTGTCGGGTAGATCGACATTTCTCGTGGAGCGTCACCTTTTGTTCCTCAAGACTTTGGTTCTCAGCTAATCTTCGTGTCTAGATATGGAGTACAAACTTCACAGGAAATATATCGAGTAAATCGAGATTCCTCGTGGGGTTTCACTTTTGTTCGTCATAATCAAGACTTTAGTCACAGTTGATCATCGAATCTGAACATGAATGTGGAAACATTAGAAAGGTCCTACAAGGATGCATCACGAACTTTCTTTGATGAATTCGACTCATTCAAGATCGTCGTGAAGCCGATTTGATTTGCCAAAAGAAGAATGCAGAGATGGTTGAAATTGATTCCACCTGTAGAAAGGGACTCCTTGAGGAGATGAAACAGTCAGACGAGTTCGACTTGATGATCAGAGGTGTAATGTTAACATGAGCATGCATAGTACTTCTCTGATCAGAGGTATAGTGTTAACGCGATCATGGATAGCACTTGTCGTTAATTGGCATCAGGAGCGTGTCACCGTTTGGATTCGCTAGGCGATAAACTCCACTCGAGTAGACTGCCTCTACTACGAAAGGTTGTCCTCATTTGGTTGGGGGAATGACATATTCCAACCCCTGCGCGTTTTCTGACGTCGTTGGCTGTTGTGTCTCGTCGGCTATCAAATAGCGGTTGAGACGGTTGTCTCCTCTTCAGAGCTGTTGAGAGGAGTTGCTGGTGCGGTGTCATCTGCTGCGAGAGACATTGCAAGACTTGCCTTTAGCTTTGGACTGACTTAAGTCCCATTGCTTTAGCCGTTGATGGAATAAGACCCATGGCTTTTGGAAGTAGAGTTGACTACCTCCATACTCCCTTTCAGGATAGGAGTTAGGCAGTGGCCTTTTTATGTTCTGACTTCAAAGTCAAAACACCTGCTTCGATCAGTGCTTGAATTTTGTCTTTAAGGACATTGCACCTGCAAGTAGGATGATGAACCATCCTATGGAAAAGATAATAGTTGGGATCATTCGTTCGTCCTACTTCGTCTGGGCGTCTAGCATCTGGCAACTTGAGCTTGTTGCCTTTGTTGAGCAAGTGGAAAAGTGTCACCACATGCTCATCTTTGAAGGAGTATTGTCTTTGATACTCCGAAATCCTGTTGGAGTTACCTTTCTTTGATCGAGTTCCTCCATATACTTCTAATGCTGATGTATCAGAAGATTCAGCTGTGTCATAGCTTTTGTTGTTGATTTCCCACCTGCTTTTGAGGGTCTCAAACTTTTTAGCTGATTTTTCAGCTATCTCGGCTTGTTCAATAAGCTCCTTCTAAGTGTGGGCTTTGACGGCTCCCATGCGAACTTTCACTTTCAAGTTATGCCTACACGTCTGAAGCAACATAGGCAAAGGCATACTTGCAGGGCACATGAGAGAAAGGTTGCGGAATCTCTCTATGTAATCCCGTACAGGTTCTCCTCCTTCCTGGACTACCGAAAGGAGCGTGCCCATAGTCACCTCGGTGTCATCCTCATAGAATCGGGAGAGGAATTGGGTTTCTAAGTCGAGCCAGGAATTGATGGAGTTCGTGGGGAGACTCCTGAACCAATCAAAGGCTACCCCCTTGAGGGTGCTAATGAACAGTCTGGCTATGATAGCATCATTACCTACTACATTACCGGTTTGCGATCGAAAGTAGTAAATGTGCTGATTTGGCGAGCTCTTGCCATCATACGAGTGCAACATTGGTGGCTTGAACTTTGGCGGATATGGGACTGAATCCCATTCCAAGGGGTAAGGATGGACCGCCCCTACTTTCATCAGTTCGTCCCTTTGGGCTAGGGATGCGACCTGAACTTGGATGCCTTTGTTCACTTCGGCATCGATCGAAGAGCCCTCCTTTGAATGATCGTCTTGGGAGGTTCATCGTTATTGTTCTCCTCATTCTCGTGATTACTACCGATTGTGTTATCATTGTTCCGGTTTGTCAGGAGCTGAGCCAATATTTTTCGGATATTGTCCAAGACTTTTTGCTGGACCTTGGAAGTCTGCTCCTGCGCCTCCATGCGATGACGGAGATCATCATCATTGTTGCTATCAGCCATGTTGGCTGATACAAACCTTGCCTGCACAGAGTTGATGGTGGCAGAGGAAGCGTAGCCGCTGGCTTCTTCTTCATCATCAGACCATCGGAATTGGTGTCTCAATGGTTCTGGCAACATAGTTTCTGAGGAAGAAGGTTGTCCATAATTACAGGGTATTGTATTTTGGAAGACACCCTTTTGTTCAACCAGAACCCGACCTAAGCCGGGGCTATAGTCGGGCCCTGGAGAACTGAATGAGGGAGTGCGAACCCCCTGTTTCCTTCTTTGAGATCATAACAGATCCCTTCCTCTGCTTATCATGTTGACAGAGGCATCTGCAAGGTGAGACACCTTCACTGTCTTCTTCTTTCGAGACTTGAGCCTCTCAGAAGTTTGGACTGACAACTGGTTGAACACCGATTGCTGGCTTAGAGGAGAAGTTGTGAGGATTGGTCCCAAACAACAGTGGATGGAATGTACCGTCATAGGTTGACACCCCGCTTGTCCGCCCTGGGATGGCGAGATGTGAACTGGCTTTTCAGAGCAAATTTTCTGCTTGTCGCTCAGATAATCCCGCAAGTTTGTATTATGTTGGTCCAACTGATCCAACACGGAGACTCGGGGAATCTGGATGTTAGCCTGCTTGGGTTGAGAAACCCTGGGCTTAGCCTTGAAGACTTTCTTTTGGGCTATAGGCGAAGCTAGGATAGCTTCCTCTGAAAGAGTAGCTTCGCATGGTGAAGCTACTATTTTAGCTCTGTCTTTGAAGGCGAGCTTAGCTCTGTTGCACGGATTTCTTCCTATGAGCGAGGCTGAAATAGTCTTGCACTTAGCATGCAGTGGTGCTTCATTTTTAACTTCGCGGCTAAGCTCTTTAGCACTTAGTGCTTTAGTTTTGTTGCTAGTAGCGAGCTTAGCACTGCCCAATAGTGCTGATGATGTAAGCGGGGCTGCAGTAGCCTCGCTGTTAGCACAATGTGTTTTAACCCTAGCCTGACAGGCGTGGCTTAGCTCTGTGAAGAGCTGAAATAGTCTTGCAGTCAGAGACTATTTTAGCTTCGCAGGAAGCTGAATCAAGAGATCTATCTATAGCTTTTGTAATCCACATAGCCTTAACAGAGGCTGTTTTAGGTTCACAAGGAACCTTTATAGTTTCGCGCATAATGTTATTATGCTGGCGCGTGGCTATGTTAGTCTCTACTGAGACTGTGCTAGACTCGCATAGAGTCTGTTTAGCCTCGCCTGAGGCTGTAATAGGCTTGCAGAGAGCCTTATTTGTCTCAAAAGAGACTTGTTTCCAAGAGTTAGCCAAAGGGGCTCTGGCTACGCTGACCTCCTTGCGCACATGTAGGGGGCTTGTGCTACCCCAGAGAGGAGTTGTTCAAACCTCTCTTGGTCAAAGTGAATGACCAGCATCTCAGCAATAGACCCGAAGGTCTGATCGTCGCATTGCGACACTTGATTCTCAACAGTGGAGAATGCAATCCCAACAGAGTCACCATCTTGTTTTCCATTGATTTGCGAAGGCGAAAACTTACAAAATAAAGTGTCGAGGAGCTAAATTACAAGTAATTCTTTGCAGTAAGAAGATTATAGGTAGATCTCCTCTGAGATTTCTGGGAAAGTGTGCCGGTAGGAATCTGATCAGCGCCCTTTGACGATGTGATCGATCAGACAATTGTACTGCCGCCTAATGGGATTCCCTTCTCGCCTGGTTCGGGGAATCAGAGAACAGAGGATCGGTAGAGCCCTTTTGCTGCTTCTCGAACTGCCTTCGCTTGAGAATTCCTTCTCGCCTAGTTCCGGAGATTCCTTGAAAGGAAAGAAGATCTTAGGGTATTAGCACCCTGAATTTATCCTTGTACGATTAGAGAAGTGATTCTCTGAATTCTTGAAAGTAAGAGAGTAGATCTCTTGTCGGCTTATGCTTTGAAGCCACCAAAGAAGCTTATGCTCTTCAAAAAGCCTCTTGGACTTGAATCTTTTTCAAGCCCCTGAGCCTAGCCTACTAGTGGGCTATTTATAGGCTCAATAGGGAGTTATGATTCCCTTGATTGTCTCCCTTTAATGAGGGATACTCCCTTGATCCTCTCCAGTTAATTGAGAGATCTCCCCTGATCTTCTCAACTGATTGAGAGAGTCAAGAGATCATGTCAAGCAACTGCCAAATTTGATCTCGATCACAATGATCTCATCTGGAGATTTGATTGGTCAAAGATGGCCATAAAAGATTGGCTCCTCTTAATAAGGGATACTCCTTTGATCTTCTCCAGTTAATTGAGAGATCTCCCTTGATCTTCTCAGCTGATTGGGAGAGTCAAGAGATCATGTCAAGCAACTACCAAATTTGATCTCGATCACAATGATCTCATCTGGAGATTTGATTGGTCAAAGATGACCATAAAAGATCCTCAGCGGGGCTAGTCTAATAAGTTCGTTGCGGAACTAAGGGAAGCTTCTGGCGAAGCTAGAAGTAAGCTCTCGGCGAAGCTATAAGTTGCTCTCTGGAGTTATGAAAAGCTTCATGAGAAGCTATCAAGAAAGCTTCGGGCAAAGCTAGAATTAGCTTCTGGCAAAGCTAGAATTAGCTTCAGGCGAAGCTGTAAGTTAGCTCCCTGGAGCTATGAAGAGCTTCATGAGAAGCTAAAAAGAAAGCTTCCGGCGAAGCTAGAATTAGCTTCAGGAGAAGTTAGAACTTAGCTCTCTATGGAGCTATGAAGAGCTTCATGAGAAGCTATCAAGAAAGCTTCCGGCGAAGCTATAAGTTAGCTCTCTGGAGCTATAAAAAGCTTCATGCGAAGCTAGACAAACTTAGCCTCTCAGACGAGGCTATCCCTTTCGGCTCATGCGATGCTAAGTGTTAAGCTAACTCAGCATCTTAGGCCTGCTTAGGTCTCTTCAAAGGTAATCTTGGCTTACTGTCTGCTTCACTGGATCAGTAGAGTCCAAGTCGCTGATTTGTCCCTCGGGGATGGGTAGAAACTGGTCGTCAGCTTGTCTGCGACTTGTCTTTTGTAAATGTCGACAAGTTAGACATCGTTCAGACCGGTTTAAAAGCTGTCTGAGATTTGGTATTTTTTGAGTGTCAACACCAATATGTCAAAGCAGAAAGGAGTGTTGAGCTCCTTTGGAGGATTATTCTTCAATGATTTGTCAAATCAGACCTCCTTTTGCTTCCCTTTGTTTAGTGGTGGGGGTGGTGCTGAAGCCTGGACTGGTGCAATTGTTCCCGATATTGTTGGCTGTTGTATCTCGTCGGGGTTCTGGTCGTACTGACATAGGTATGAATTTCCAGACCGAGTGCCTACTGGTTGTGAGGTAGTGGGCTGTGCCGCTAAGGCAAGCTTCTCCTCTTCTGATTCACTAAGAGAAGCTATAGTCATAGCATCATCATCTGTTGCAAGGGAGATGTCGTTACATAGCTTACCTTTAAGCTTAGGCTTGCTGGATTCCTATTGCTCATCATTGATGATATCCGAGTGGACCCACATGATCTCCACAGATTTTGCTGTCATTGAGATCAGGACCCTGACTTTCTGCACTTCTGCCATCGGGCTGATATCATTCAGTCTGGCTTTTGGGACCGGTGTCACTGTATCTTGGATCATTATTTTCGGGAAGGTCCCAAAATTGAGAGTTACCATATTTACAGTGACTTTCTTTTGTTCTGGTTTGAGAGTCAGAACTTCAGCATCCACTAATGTTTAGATCTTGTCCTTGAGGACAAAGCATTTCCTAGTGGGATGATGCACCATTTTATGGAAGAGACAATAGTTGGCGTCGTTTGTACGTTCCGCTTCATTAGGTCATTGATCGAGGGAAAACCGCGCACGAAAAGTGTATGTTTTGAAATCAAGAGTTAAAAGTGCGTGCTTTGGCTTCCTCGATACTTTCATTATAGCATAGAGGCTATACAGGACGAATCCACAGGGACGGGAAGAAATAGAAGCTTTACTGGTTTATTCACGTGTATGTTAGCGGTTCATCTATGTTTTAAAGAATTAAAAAGAAAACAAAACAAAAAGTAGAAAGATAAGAGTACGGTGAAAACAAAGAAGTGGGAAACATAGAAGAATAATATTTATGATTTTGTTTGGTATATCTAAAATAAAGTAAAAAAGAGAAAGAAAACTCATGGCTACTAAGTACTAATGGCTCCACTAACCATGCTAACCTCTTAGTGATAGTTGCCTCACATGTATCCTCGGCCATCACTAGTCCTTAGTTCAAGAGCGTTTCAAAGCATGACCCATAAGATAACTCATCACATCCAAACTCAACAAACAAGTACAAGCCACACTTAAACCATCAAAACTAAATAAGAGCAAGCACGGAATAAAGTAATGTTAGCTTGTTAGAGAGTTAGGATGTTAGAGTGTTAGAATCCATCATCATGAGCCATCAATGGCTCCTGCAAGAGCAAGGCCAAGTAGAGGCTATTAGATTCATGTGGATTATCAAGTAAGAAGTTAGCAAGTTAGTGGTTATTAGTGAGTTGCCATGTGAGTGAGCCTCCATATTTCAGGGGTTCTCCAAGGGATAACCGTGGGGGCTGTTTTTTCTTGTAGCCGTCAGGGTAGGACCCATATAGATCATGGATCTACTCGAGCGGCCATCAGGGTATATCCCATTATAGACTTGTAGAGTGCCTAAAAATCACTGAGGATAAATTCTTGGATGCGGACCTCACCAAACGCGAGAGTCACTCCCAACTCAGATACAAGTCTCAAGTCAGACATGAAAGTGGATCTCAACCCAAACGTGGATGTCATCATACAGAAAATGCGATGGTCGCGTTCAAAGGCTAGATGCGACACTCGCGCTGCTCATCAAACGCGAGCATGAGTAGCTTATCGCTTTGCATCAAACATGAGCCTGTGAGCTCCACGTTCCCACTCAGACGTGACCCTGAGAAGCTTGTGAGCTTTGCGTCTAAATAACAAAGTGAGGTTCGGGTCTAACACGAAACCTGCGTTTCTGTTATAACCGATCCCCGTTATTATGTCAATTAATACCCACATAATGTGGGAGTTAATCCCTATTATGGATGAATTTAGGGGACAATTCTATCCCTGAACTCTCCTATAAATAGCTATGAAAGCAATGAGGGAGGGGGTCTTTTCTTCGGTCTTTTCTGGAGAATTTGGGGGTGGGGGAGGGAAGAGAGATAGAAGAAGAGAATTCCTTTTCTTCAAAAGAAAAAACTTTAACGCTTACTGCGTTCAAGTGGAGTTATTTCAATTTGTTCTAGATCATCCTCAAGATGATCCAAGAGAAGATTTTCATTCAACCGGTCAACAAAAAACAAGATTCACTCTCTATTGACACACGAAGAACCCAACCTTAAACAAAGAGGAGGTCCACTCAAACCCTCCTCTCTTTTGTAATCAGATTTTGATCCGTTGTAATCTTCTTTGCAATCAATAATAATTTTTACACAACTCAATTTTTTGAGGGAATAAAAGATGGCGATTCCGCTGGAGACCATTTTTCCTACTGACAAGAAGATTGTGGTGCAGGCTGATGTCAAATTCCTTGGATGAACGGTCGAATCGCTCATTGTTGAATTTGACCAAGAGAGATTTGAAGAATTTCTCTCTTCCGGCTCCAAAAGCCCAAAGGTAACGTGACAATACCACAAAGACTCTTCGGGGACCCGCTATCAAGTCTCTTCAGAGACTTCTCCAAAAGTGACATGCATAATTGCTCACAAAACAAGCAGTGCCACTTCCAGTACGGTTCTGAAAATCTTCCGTGTGTTTTTCATTGAATTGAAACATGGAAAAACTTTACAAAAGTTGAAGAGAATTACAAGTAATTGAATAAAAGAATAAAAAATTATAAGTACTCTCTTCTCTCAGAGTTTCTGGGGAAGTACGCTGGTGGAAGTTTGGCCAGCGCGTGACCACTTTGTTCCGTTGACGATATGAGTGATTGAGTCTTCAAGTATTCTGCTTAAGGATTTCTTCTCGCCTGGTTCTGAAAATCTTTTGAGAAAGGAAGATCGTGAGGTTATTAGCACTCTGAAAGAGAAACAGGATTCTTCAAAAGAGCTTGAAAGCTTAGAGAATAATCCCTCCGGAGAGATCAGCCAGAATCTTCAGCCTCTAGCTTTTGATGAGAAAAATCCAGCCCTTAACTTGCCTAGCATGGGCTATTTATAGGCATTAGGAGATGTAACAATCCTTCCTAGAAATCAAATCATTAGCCTGCATAGCGAAGGATTACGGTCTTGTGCAGGGGGAGGTCTTTCGTGTCCAGCTAGTCAGGTGGAATCAGAATGTCCCACTGCATTTTGACTTCGAGAAACGTCATTGTTCTCAGAAAGAAAGAGTGGAAGTAGATCTACTATTCTGGATGTAAAGCAAGTAGTCGCCTACTTTTGAAGTAAAGACTGAATTGTATGAGAGATGATCTCGATGTAACACCTTGTATCTTCTTTGTGCTTATCATCAATAAAATTTTGTTTTTAATCAATGATTTATCTGGTATCCTCTTTGCACTTTTCAAGTTTTCTATATGAGAAAAACTTTAATGCGTAAATTCTTCAAAAAAAAAACTTAAAGAAAGTTGAATTTTCATCAAGTATAATTCCCGCAGGGATAAAAAATCCAAACCAAGACTAATCTTGAATATAATAGAATTAGTTTAGGAGAAAGAATCCATTGAGAATAAAAGAAGGGTAGGTTTAATAGTCCGTCTATTCAGAGGTGACCGACTGGACGTGACAGGTTAGAAGTTATTAGACCCAATATTGATAGAGGATTCTAGAGGAATCAAATGGGATCAGGTTCCTTAGGATTTTTAGCAAACCCTCAGCTATTAATGGATATGTTGTGCCTTTACCAACTACCATTTGAGTTGGGCTAGCCATTCTATTCCGCTCAGCATGATGAGTTATCAAGGATTTTATATTGGGCTTACAAGCCAATACTTTCATATAGCCTTATTCACCGAAGGCTTAGGATCGTGCCATTTGAAGAGGATCTTTTTGCATTCCATTGGTGACTTCTAAAATCTCACTAGGGATTAAAGAGTGAACTTCATAAGAAATTTATCGAGTAAGTCAAAATTCCTGATGAAGTGTCACCTAATCGGATTCTTGTCCTCGGTTGGTCGTCAAGTCAAGATATGGAACTTAAGTTCTACAACAAATTTGTCGATTAAGTCAGAATTCCTTGCAAAGGTTCAAGTCTTATTTTGAGTAATCGGTTGCATCATTTCATCTTAAATTGTTTATAATTTGCATTTGTTTAGCCATACACCTATTCACCCCCCTCTAGGTATATTTTCAATTGGTATTAGAGCTTTGGTCTCTAGAATTTGGCTTAACCACCTTGGAGAGATCCTAATTACTAATCATTTCATTGATATCTTTATTCTCATCCACTACAATAAAAATGGCCGAAGGTATTAGGACCCCTCCCAAGTTTGATGGCCTTAACTTTCCCATATGGAAGGTTACGATGATCATATTTTTGCAATGTCTAGAAAGTCAGGTTGCAAAGTCGGTGACTAAACCCTTTAGTGTACCCGCTGGTAATGAGAACACTTGGTCTGACATTACTACCAAGAAATTTGATGCCAATGCACAGGCATACTATGCATTGCTTCAAGCCTTGAATGATGACGACATAGCTAGGATCATTCATTGCAAATCCGCCTACGAGATTTGGTCACACTTAGTGGTCACTCATGAAGGAGCATCACAAGTCAAGAGGGCTAAAATTGATCTCTTGTGTACCCAATATGAGAACTTCACTATGCCTAAACATGAGTCCATTGATGATATGGTTAGAAAATTTACTAAAATAACTAATGGTCTTGCATCTTTAGGTGATGCCATTGACAATGATAAAAAAGTACAGAAGGTCATTCATGCACTTCCACCCTCATGAGAAGTCAAGGCTACTACATTGAAGGAGCTAAACGACAAAGAAGAGATGGAGCTCATCGATCTTATTGGCAATCTTAAGACCCATGAGATAGAGAGGAAGGCTAGAGAAGAAACAACGCCGCAAAAGAAAAAGACGATTACCTTCAAGTCTACCCCACCATCTCTGACGATGAGGATGAAAAAGAAGATGATGAAGATCTTTTCCTCCTTGTAAGAAATGTGAGGAGGATGTACAACAAGGCAAAGATTAACAATAGAAGACGATGGCAAGGAAAGGAGGAAAAGAAAATCATTTGTTTCAACTATCAGAAATCCAGACATATCATTACCGAATGTCCTGAAATAAAAACAATCCATCTTCCTCAAAAAAGCCATCTACATCAAAGAAGCCATATAAGAAAAAACTCTCGAAGCTACATGGGATTCAGAAAGTGAAACCGAAGAGGAGGTGGACACGACAAATGTGTGTTTCATGGTAAATGGTAACACACCTAAAGTAACTTCTAAACCATCCCTTGATGATTAATTAGGAGATGCATTTGTAGAACTTTCCAGTAATTATAATTTTCTAAAGAAAAATTATCTAAAAATAAAAAAGGAAAATGAAGTTTTTCAAAATAAAATTATCACTCTTTCTAAAGAAAAAGATAATTTATCTTCCACTCTTTTATCTACACAAAAAGATTTTAATGCATACAAGATTTCATGTAAAGCAAAAATTTCATGATTGATGAAAATGAAATCTCTATTTTAGAAACTAAAATCAACACTTTGAAAAATATTTTAAAGATATTTGAATTTGATAAGGCTAGATTAGAGGCCATGTTTTCTAAGAAAAATTCTTCAAAGAAACATATTCATGATACATATGCTCACACTTCTAAATCACATATTAAGCATGCTCATGTTTCACATGCTCATCATACACATCTTGCATTTATGTATGGTAGAGTTTATTCATGAACTTATTGTGGCCGAAAAGGTCACTTAGCTAAATTTTATTTTGATCATATAAATGCTTCTAATAACCATATTTGAGTTCAAAGTACTAACGTCATAGGATTGAAGAAAATTTGGGTACCAAAATTAACAACTTCATTATTTGATGTAGGTACATAATGAGGCTCCAAGACTAGGAGTGATGGTATCTTGATAGCGGTTGCTCAAGGTACATGATTTGGGACATCAATAATTTTACAACCCTATCAAGATATTATGAAGGTGGCATCGTTACCTTTGGAGATGACTCAAAAAGTAACATTATCGGTATAGGTAACATTAAAATTGGTTCATTTCTATTGATTGAAAATGTTGTTTTAGTTTATGGTCTCAAGCTTAATCTCTTGAGTATTAGTAAACTTTGTGATCGAGGTTTCAAAGTTATTTTGATGATTCTTCTTGCAATGTTTTAGATGGTAAAATCGATGCTTGCATTCTTTTCGGATTACGTGAAAATAATGTATATATTATTGATATGCTAAATTTAGATAGTAATGCTACATGTTTAAATACTTTCAATAAGGATTCTTGGTTATGGCATAGAAGATTAGGCCATGTATCTTTTGACAATCTACCTAGAATTAACTCTAAGGATTTAGTGAAGGGTGTTCCTTGTTTGAAGTTTGAAAAGGATCACATTTGTGATGCGTGCCAACTTGGGAAACAAACTAAGTCCTCTTTCAAACCAATCAAGGATATCATAACATCTAAACCATTAGAGTTAATCCACATGAATTTGTTTGGTCCTACTAAAACTAAGATTTTAAATGGAAACCATTTTATTTTCGTATTGGTTGCCGATTTTTCTCATTTTAATGGTTTTTCTTTTTGGAACATAAAGATTAAGCTTTTTCGCATTTTAATGTTTTTAGGAAAAAGGTTGAAAAAGAAAAAAAGTTTTCTGATTTTGTGCATAAGAAGTGATAGAGGTAGTAAATTCATTAACCATTCTTTTATCACTTATTGTGAAGAAAATAGAATTAGGCTGAGTTATTTGTCCTAGAAATTCACAACAAAATGGAGTTGTTGAAAGAAAGAATCATACTCTTCAAGAAATGGTTAGGACAATGATTAGTAAATACGAGGCCATAAACACTTAATGTTACATATCAAATAGAATTTATTTTTGTAAAAATTACTTTCAAAACATCTTTTGAAATTTACTATTTGAAAAAGCCTAATATTTCTTACTTTAGAGTTTTTGGATGAAAATGCTTTGTTTTAAACATAAAAGATAACTTAGAAATATTTGATGCTAAAGCTTTTGAAGCTATTTTTGTTGGTTATTCTAGTACTAGAAAAGCTTATGGAATCTTCAATAAATCTACTTTGATAATTGAAGAATCTATGCATATTAAATTTGAAGAATCTAATGCTTTTATCAAGAATGTTGTAGAGATTGATTTTTAAGGTGAAGACATGGAGAAAGTAACCAAAAGGACTCACCTATCCAAGAAGATAAGTTAAAGTTTGATGAAAAAAGTGAAGTTCAAGAGGTTGAAGTGGCACCAACACATCCACTTCCAAAAGATTGGAGATATGCTACAAGTCATCCCAAGGAACTCATCTAGGTGATGTATCAAAGGGGATAACTACTCGCTCCAAACTCTATGATTTTTGTGGCCATTTTGCTTTTATTTCTCATATATAACCAAAGAATATCCTCGAAGTCGAGGGCGATTCACATGGTTGATTGCAATGCAAGAAGAGCTCAATCAATTTGAGCGCAATCAAGTTTGGCACCTTGTCCCTAAACCCCATTATAGACCAACAGTTGGTACTAAATAGATTTTGAGGAACAAGTTGGATGAGTCAGGTAATGTCGTTAGGAATAAAGCTAGGTTAGTGGCCCAAGGTTACACCCAAATTGAAGGTATCGATTTTGAGAAAACTTTTGTACCCGTAGCACGACTTGAAGCCATACAGATTATACTTGCTTTTGCTTCTTATAAAGATATCAAACTTTTTCAAATGGATGTCAAAATCGCATTTTTAAATGATTTTATTGAAGAGGAAGTGTATGTTGAACAACCCCCTGAGTTTGTTGATCCTACACATCCGGACTTTGTTTTCAAATTAGATAAACTTTATATAGTTTAAAACAAGCTTCTAGAGTTTGGTATGAAAGACTTTCAACTTTTCTTATTTCAAATAGTTTTGTAAAAGGTAAAGTAGATACCACTTTGTTTACAAAGCATGTAGATAGTGATATTATTATTGTTCAAATTTATGTTGATGATATTAAATTTGGATTTACTAATGAAAAGCTTTGCAAAGATTTTGAATCATGCATAAAGAATGAGTTTGAGATGTCTATGATGGGTAAGCTAAACTACTTCCTTAGACTCTAAATCAAGCAAAGGAGTGATGAGACTTTTATAAATTAAGCCAAGTACACAAGGAAACTCATCAAGAAATTTGAGCTTGAAGGGGGGCAAAGTTAAGCAAAACTCTCATGGCTACCACTACATAACTTGACAAAGATGAAAAGGGTATAAATGTAGATATTAAACTTTATATAAGCATGATTGATAGTTTACTTTATATAATGGCTAGTAAGCCGAATATTATGTTTAGTGTGTGTCTATGTGCTAGATTCCAATCTTGTCCTAAAGAGATCCACTTGATTGCGATAAAACGTATTATTAGATATCTTAAGAGCACTATTGGAATGAGCTTGTGGTATCTGAAGACCGGACAAATTTTCATGACGAGTTTTTTGGATGCTGACTATGCCAGTTATAGAGTGGATAGAAAGAGCACTAGCGAAACTTGTCAATTTCTAAGAAATTGTCTTGTTTCATGATCTTTCAAGAAATAAAATTATGTAGCCCTCTTAACCGCCAAGGCGGAGCATGTTGCGGTCGGGGCTTGTTGTACACAAGTCCTTTAGATAAAACATACTCTCCTTGACTATGATTTATATTATATCATATTAAGATATTTTGTTATAATACTAGTACTATTCATATGACTAAAAATACAAATCAACATAGTAAGAGAAAGCATATAGAAATTCGATATCACTTTCTTAGAGATCACTATGAGAAAGGAGATATTGAAATTGATTATGTTTCAACTGATTTTTAACTAGCAGATATTTTTACTAAGCCACTTGATGTCAACCGATCTTCTTTCATTTTTGGTGAACTGAATGTTTGTATCATTGATTCATGAGTTTTTCTTATGTTCAAATCTGCATATATTTTATTTTTTGGTTGTTTTTGCTTACCCTTTTGATGCATGACAAAAAGAGGGAGAAGTATTTATTGAGTATTTATTGGTATTAGTTTGTTCATGCTCATTTACAATGTCTTTATCATATAACTTGTTGATATCTTGTACTTAATAGCTAGCATAACTTGATGGGAAGCTTTTTCAAAGTTCTTTCCTTTTATTTATTTTTAAATAGCTCATATGTTTTGTCATCATCAAAAGGGGGAGATTGTTGGCCCAAAGGTTACAATCCCCAATTTTGTGTTTTGATGATGACAAAGCATATGAAGTTATTTAGTACTAATCAAAGTTCAAGGGTGTGTTTTAGGGTTCAAGAAAATCTAATAGGTTTCTTCCTCTAAAAGAAGGTGATGATGGTTCAAGGGTAATCAAGTAAGGGATTGTGGCTCAAAGTACTTACCCTCGCTATCAGAGAAGGCCGCTTGAAGATTCTTGTAGTCGATTAGAACCTTGTAAGAATCTAGCTTTTTAAAGAGTAGAATATAGATTTGAGGCTCAAAGATACACACACCCCTAAAAATGCACGTTTTCAAAGGTAATTTTGTTTTTGACATGTTTGGTTTTGACACTTGTTCCACATTTTCTTAAAAAATTCATATCTCAGTTTAGAACTTATATCTCATTGCTATACATGTCTTCTCTCTTTCAAAATTCATACAAAAATGAGTTAAAATTTTCTTAATTTCAAACTGACCTTGACCCTGTTTTTGGACTAGGTTGGTTGACCGGGCGGTCGACCGTGCCTATTACGGGCCAGAACAGTCGACCGCACGGTCGACCGACTCTTTGGCAGAAGGGGTGTGCATGTTGCACACATTCTCAGATGACCGATCCCCTTTTACGGTCGACCGATGGGTCAACCGACTATAACCATGTAGGCCTCAATTAAACACGGTCAACTGACCGGTCGGCTGTCAGCCAATGGTCAAATTTTTTAAAATGGCTGGTCGACTGGGCGATCGGCCGACAGACTCCCAGATTAGTAGTAACAGCCAAAATTTGAAATCTGTATTTTAAAATGTTTTTTAAAACACGAAGATTTGAATTTCTAGGGTCAAATTCTTCCCTTTCAGACCTGGTAAACAATTCTAAATATATTTTTCTAAAATCTATATAAAGGGTCATTGGGATTGAATATTTACAGCAACAAATTCTATTGAAAATCTAGTTTTTGCTTTCAAAGAGAAAAATTTCAAAGTTTTCTTTTGTGCTCTTATTTTCAAAGTTTTAATTGATTTTTTCTGCTCTTAAAATCTCTCTTTTCTAATTTTCACTCTCACAAACATCCTTGAGCTTCAAATTTATTTTTTACTCTATAGGAATTTGTAAGAAAGTTGTAAGAGAAAGTTTGTGATCTCTTGATCTTCAGGAGCTTGTTATCTCAATTAGTTTTATGCTGCCTCTAGTGTAGAGGATTGAGTTAGGGAGTTGTGTACTCTGAATGGCTGTATTTCCTTATTGTAAGGTCCCTTTGTGAAAGATCCAATAGTGGATAGTGAAATCCTTCACGGTGGTGAAGGCGGGGATGTAGAGTGGTGGCTCGAACCTCGAAACAAATTTTTTTTTGTGATTGCCTTATTGTCTCTATTTACTTGTTTATGATTCATTCATTTTTGTCGACCAATGCTTATCTCAACAAGATAGTAATTGAGCACCTCAACTCTTATCTAGAGGAATCACGAGGAGAAGTTCAGAGCCTTTTACAGGGAATACGGCTTCAAGTCTTGTTTGAGTTGCATCATTTCATCTTAAATTGTATAGAATTTGCATTTGAATATCTATACACCTATTCACCCCTCCTCTAGGTGTATTTTCATAGAGGTAAGACTGCTTCACACTCGTAAGCTAGAGAGAAAGATGATTACCCATAGGAGTTCGGATTGTTGTTCGGTAGGTCCAAAGAGATTCACTGAACTTCTTGTTCTAATCTCAATTTGCTTGAAGAGATGAACTTTTTGAGGAGCTTGATGATCATGTTATTGAACTACTCTGCTAACATGTTGGCGGCAGGGTTGTAAGCATTTAAAATCATATTCTGAATTAGGTACTTATCGCAGAGCTGATAGAATAATTGGCTCGCAAATTGTGGACCGTTATCATGGATGATCTGCCGGGGGATACTAAATTGGTGGATGACATGGTGTTTGATGAAGTTTATCACATTGACAGTTTTAACTTCAGCGAGCAGTGCGACTTCCACCCGTTTTGAGAAGTAATCGGTTATCACTGGGATGAACCATGACCTTTCCCCGATGGACGACTGATGGGTCCTACAATATCAATTCCCCATGCTTCACATAACCATGAAGCGACTGTGGGGTGGAGTAGCTCCAGGGGTTGGTGTATGAAATCCATGTTGATTTGACTTTCCTTACACCTTCTTGCATATTCAACTGCGTCAGCGATCATAGTTGGCCATAATAGCCGAGTCGGTGTAGTCGATCCTTGAGCTTTGAGCCTGGTTGGTGAGCTCCACATATGCCATCGTGGGCCTCTTTAAGTATTTCTCGTACTTTCGAGCTGGATAAACAATGAAGAAGTATACCATCATATGAACGACGGTACAACATCTTCACCACTGCATCGTATTAAAATTGAGTAGATCTTCGTCGAACAGAAGCCACTTCCTTGGGATCATCAAGCAGTATGCCATGCAAGGCGTAGTCGATGATTGGTAATCGCCAGTCTCTTGGTTCGAAGTTGGTCGAGGTTGTATGAACTTCGCTAACCTCTAAGCCGTACTTCAGACAGAAGAGATAATGAGTGGCCACTGTAAGGCGATAAGTGGTGTATGCTAGAAAGGCTAATGTAGCCGCCAGCGTAGCTAATGCATCTGCCTTTGTATTCAGGAGGTGAGACACTGGCCAATATAGAAGCCGTCAAATGAGTCGGCTAACTTGATGGCTTCATGGTAGTAAGGTATCAAGTCTTCATGATGGACCTCATACTCTCCTTTCACTTAGTTGATAATCAATTTGGAGTCACCATAAGCTTCATAGTATCATACCCCCATTCGTTGAGCAAGCTGGAGGCCAATGAGCTAAACATTGTACTCTACTACATTATTAGAGCTGGGCTCTGCTAATGAGAATGCACAAGGAAGAATGTAATTCTCTGGCGAGACAAATACTACTCCCACTCCAGCCATGATCTTACTTGTAAGGCTTGTTCTTGATGCACCGTCAAAGAACATCTGCCATACATCATCTTCTGAGGGCATATTGGCTTCGATGACCTCGTCCGTAATGTCCATGTGTAGTTTCAACATTTTCAGAACTGGATGTGAGGATAGAAAGTCTGCAAGGGCTTGTCTTTTGATCGCTTTTTAGGGGATAAAAGTCATGTCATATTGAGACAGCAAAATGACCCAATTAGCCAATCTAGAGTTCAAGGACCCTGGTTTCGTTATGAGAATGTGCAAGAGATTGACTCTTGAGATAACATGTATAGTTCGGCCAATCAAATAATGTCATGTCTTCTAGACAGCGAAGATGAGAGCTAGACACTCCTTCTCAACAGGGCTATATCGAGATTCAGCCCAATCAGAGTTCTGTTCAAGTAGTAGATGTCCTGTTCGCAGCCTTCATCGTTCTTTTGTGCAAGAAGAGCGCCCAAAGAGTGGTCCATAGCTCGTATATAGAGCAGGAATGAGTTTCCAGAAACAGGAGCCACCAGGTCCGGAGGCTTGGTAAGATATTTTTTAATACTTTGAAAGCCTTTTGGCAAGCCTCATCCCATACGAAGGAGACACCTTTTTTCATTAACCATGTAAATGATTGGCAACAACCCAAGAGATTTGCAATGAATCTTTGTATATAGGCACGTCTACCTTGTAGACCTCTGAGCTCTTTGAGGGTCTTCACGGGTTGCATGCCTTGAATTGCCTAAACTTTATCAGGGTCAAGATAAATTCTTTTGGATATAACTATGAATCCAAGGAACTTGCCACTCGACACTTCCAAGAATGATTTGGTTGGGTTCATCTTCAGTTGGTAAGCCCGCATGATGTTGAACATTGTTCTCAGGTCATCGAGATGTTTGCTTTTGTCATCAACATAGCATTCTACCATTTTTCATAGATGGTCAAAAAAATTGTGCTCATGGCGCGTTGATAAGTAGCCCTGGTGTTCTTCAATCGAAACAGCATTACAGTGTAATAGTATACCCCCAATGGCATTCTAAATGACGTGTGCTTCTCATTATCCGGGTGCTCTGATTCTACCCTAAAAAGTCGTCCATGAAGGACATCCCTTTGAAGCCACATGTATTATCAATCATGACATCAGTAATGGGCAACAGAAATTCGTCCTTAGGACAGGCTGCGTAGAGATCACGAAAGTCAATGCAGATTCTGATCTTTCTATTTTTCTTAAGCACAGGGACAATATTAGTAACCCAGTCTGAGTGCTGCTCCTCTCGAATGAAGCCACATTCGATGAGTTTATTAACTTCGATTTTGATTGCTTCCATGATGTTAGGTCAAAACCTTCGTTGTTGCTGTTTAACCGGTTTAGCATCCAGTTTGATATTAAGATGATGCATAGCCACCTGAGCATCGAGGCCAGGCATGTCTTCATAGCTCCAAGTAAAGACATTAATATACTCCCATATGAGGGATATTAGATCTTCTTCTCTATCGGTGATAGGCTTTCGCTTATAGAGATGAGCTTTGGGCGTTCTTCATCACCCATGTCGACTTGGATCACTTATCTTCGTTAGAGGTTCCGTTGCTCGAAACGCTTCTCTATTGAATATCCACTTGTTGAGCCCAAGGATCAACGACGAATTGCTCTATATCTTTATCTTGGTCTATCTGACTGATAGATGTCACGTTGGCAAATAGCTTTTTGAAGACTACCCCCACATTACAATCAGAATCCCAGCTAGATGAGTCTGAAGATTGCGATGGTGGCGATCTGTAAGATTCAGTTTCTGACTGTAGAGATGGAGTGACATATCCCAACTCTCTGCATGTGCGGTCATAGTAGTTGGGAGATTTTCCTTCAGGTATGAAATGCTGCAAAGGTATGCGCCACCCTTTACCAAAATTCAAACCATCTCCGCAATTTAAGCTGTATCCCATTCTTTTCATCATGCGGTGTGCTGACTGTGCATAATGAAAGAATTATAGGGGTTCCAAGTCATCGTCTAATTCTCTAGGTATAGAAGTTTTATCCCGACTTTTACAAAGACAATTGGTGATTGGTTCCTTTTACAATAAGGAACAATGAAGACTAACCCTTCATTATCTTGAATATGCATGCATGCCATTTTCAAAATTGGTAAAGGCATGTATAAGGACCTAACATTGGCAGATATATCCTCAAGACACAAAGAGTAATCAAAAGCAATATTCTCATTAAAGACCTATTCGCCCTCATTTTCGGCGAGGTTATTACGATCAAAATCGTCGAGATATGCTCCAATTGGTTATATACTAATAGTAGCAGTTGTATCTTCTTCTGATTCTAAGTCTGCCTCATTGCCACTGTCGAGGTCATCGGGCAATGACTGCTTCAGTGGCTCGATATTCTCTTGGTAGAGGAGAAAGTCAGTGAAGTAGTTCTCCAATTCTTTGAACAATCGTACTTCAGCGAATGCCGTTCGGACTACAATATCATCTCCCACATATTTGAAGCATTGGTGCAATGTGGAAGGGACGATCCAGTTGATCCATGGTCGTCCGAGTAAGAGATTATAAGATATGTCAGCGTCAATGACGTAGCATATTACTTCTGATTTCAAGTCTCCAATTTGACATTAGAGATGAATCTTGCCCAGAGGGTGACTACTCCCGGTGTTGAAGCCATAAATGGTTGTAGTGGTTGTGGATAACCATCTAAGTGGGATGCCCAAAAAGTAGAGAAGCCTCTTTGGGATGATGCTGAGAGCAGACCCCTGATCAACTTGAATCCTCTCGATACATGTAGAACTGGTATACCCCAGTGTAATATAAAGGTCTGTCGTGTTTATTGTCTTTGAGGAGCATGTCCTCAGGAGTGAAGGTGATGGATGACACCTGTCGTTGCACCAAATGACATTGGGGGCATGGAATGCCGTCGTCATCAGTAAAAGTTGTCGACACTTGTCAGAAAGATTTTTGAGTCAGCAAGTGCATCTTTAAATGCCTCTCTTGTCTCTTTTGAGAGGTGAAGTAGCTCATACAGACTCATACGAGCTGGAAAATTAGCGTGCTTTGCCAATATGTCAAAGCGAAAAGGAGCGTTGAGCTCCTTTGGAGGATTATTCTTCAATGATTTGTCAAATCAGACCTCCTTTTGCTTCCCTTTGTTTAGTGACGGGGGTGGTGCCGAAGCCTAGACTGGTGCAATTGTTCCCGATATTGTTGGCTGTTGTATCTCGTCGGGGGTTTGGTCGTACTGACATAGGTATGACTTTCCAGTCCGAGTGCCTACTGGTTGTGAGGTAGTGGGCTGTGCCGCTAAGGCAAGCATCTCCTCTTCTGATTCACTAAGAGAAGCTATAGTCATAGCATCATCATCTGTTGCAAGGGAGATGGCGTTACACAACTTACCTTTGAGCTTAGGCTTGCTGGATTCCTATTGCTCATCATTGATGATATCCGAGTGACCCACATGATCTCCACAGATTTTGCTGTCAATTAAATTAGGCCCCTGACTTTCTGCACTTCTGCCATCGGGCTGAAATCATTCAGTCTGGCTTTTGGGACCGGTGTCACTCTATCTTGGATCATTATTTTCGGGAAGGTCCCAAAATTGAGAGTTACCATATTCATAGTGACTTTCTTTTGTTCTGGTTTGAGAGTCAGAACTTCAGCATCACTAATGCTTAGATCTTGTCCTTGAGGACAAAGCATTTTCTAGTGGGATGATGCACCATTTTATGGAAGAGATAGTAGTTGGCGTCGTTTGTACGTTCCACTTCATTAGGTCATTGATCGAGGGGAAACCGCACACGAAAAGTGTATGTTTTGAAATCAAGAGTTAAAAGTGCGTGCTTTGGCTTCCTCGATACTTTCATTATAGCATAGAGGCTATACAGGGCGAATTCACAGGGACGGGAAGAAATAGAAGCTTTACTGGTTTATTCACGTGTATGTTAACGGTTCATCTATGTTTTAAAGAATTAAAAAGAAAAGAAAACAAAAAGTAGAAAGATAAGAGTACGGTGAAAACAAAGAAGTGGGAAACATAGAAGAATAGTATTTATGATTTTTATTAGTATATCTAAAATAAAGTAAAAAAGAGAAAGAAAACTCATGGCTACTAACTACTAATGGCTCCACTAACCATGCTAACCTCTTAGTGATAGTTGCCTCACATGTATCCTTGGCCATCACTAGTTCTTAGCTCAAGAGCGTTTCAAAGCATGACCCATAAGATAATTCATCACATCCAAACTCAACAAACAAGTGTAAGCCACACTTAAACCATCAAAACTAAATAAGAGCAAGCACGAAATAAAGTAATGTTAGCTTGTTAGAGAGTTAGGATGTTAGAGTGTTAGAATCCATCATCATGAGCCATCAATGGCTCCTGCAAGAGTAAGGCCAAGTAGAGGCTATTAGATTCATGTGGATTATCAAGTAAGAAGTTAGCAAGTTAGTGGTTATTAGTCAGTTGCCATGAGAGAAAATTAGCTAAGCATGTAAAAGGAGTTAGAGAGAAAAAACAAGGATAGATAAAGAGAGAACCTTTCATAGATTATCACCTTTCATTACAAGCACTCTTGCTTTCCACCATTGTGCTACTCTCTTTCTTATTACAAGATTTACAAGAAATGAAAAATACAAAGAGGAAGAAAGAAGAAGAACTAACCTAAATTACCCTAAAAACTACAACATAGAGAAGAAAATCCTAAAAAATATCTTAAAACTCCTCTCTTTTCAGCTCTGAAAATCTCAGGGATTTTATAGGTGAAAGGGGGCACCAGGGAGCGTGTATGGAGCCGCGCGACAAATCACGACACGCGGCTCCACGCTTTTGCCGCAGAAATGCGGCTTTTACCGTGTTTTTGCAGCAATCCTGAGGCCGCGTGCTGGGCGCCGCCTGCTGCGTGTTCCATGCTTGTCCTTCTGTTGGCTGTATGTCCTGATTTCTATATTTAGGCACCCTGTTTTGACAAAATCACCCTCCAAGGTCAATGGCTATTTTTATAGGCTTTTAATCATCAATTAAATGGGATTTTGGCTTCTTCTTCATTTCATACTATGGACCTTCAAACATACAAGAGAGGTATTATTAACAGAATTTAATATTGAATAAATGTGAATATATGGTATGAAATATGTAATTTTAGAGACTAATCACACCGCCACACTTATCTTTTGATTGTTCCGAGCAAAATAGAAAACAAAGAAAATTATTACACCACTTTCGTAGGTGATGTGATTGCATGAGCATCTGCAACAAGCCGTTAAACCTCTCGTTTTTCCTAGAGGAGGAGTTTTGTCTTCTGAGGGTTTTTAGTGGATTACAGCCACAAATTCATAAAGAAAGAAATCAAATGTTAGTATTTTGATAACACATTTTGAAAAAAAAGAAAAGTGTTAAAGTATTTTTACAGAAAATTTAAGTGATCCAAGGACATAGGTTAACTAGAAATTATTCTTTCTTAAACTAAGTCTAAATATAAAATCTTGTTATAAATTAATGTAAGAATTTAAAGAATCGATTCTTTGATATTTCATAAAACTTTTAGAAAAATATGCACTTTGTAAACTGTGAAGATTTTTGGGATATTGACTCAAACTTTCATGCCATTGATTTGTGTATATTTATTTATTTTCTTCTCTTAGTTTTCTTAGGCTTTCTTATTTACCCGGGTAGTGAGCCTTTAGCCGGTGACTCCCAAACCAGATAGTTTTAGAGCACCAGATGAGAAAACATCCTTCGGACTTAAGGACTCAAGTAAATAAGGCCACAAAGCTAAAAGAGATTATTTTATTTTTATCCACCATTTTAGGCATGAATAATCATGCTTCCTGAGGCATAATTATCCAACTTCAATAAGTGGTTTTTATTATCATCATTTTTTAATTGCATTTTCAGTCTTTGTTTCAATCCCAAAAAATTGTGTAAGTGTGAAGTGCATATATCTAATGCAAAAAAATTCAAGATCAAATTATCTTTCCAATCTTACTTTCTTATCCTAAAATTTAAATAAGATATATTATTTTGACTCAGTTTAAAAATTCATAATTTTAGGTCTTCCTAATTCCTAAGATAATCTTAATTTTCTTAAAAATAAATCAAAACTATTTCTCTTATTTTAAAAAGTTTTGTAAAAAGAAAAGAAAAAAGTTTTTGTGCAAAAGAAAATTTTAAAAGGTTCCTAAAAATAAGTGTAAAAGAAAAAAAATATAAAACTAACTATGTTAGTAATTTTTTCCCCACAATTATCTCATGCATTGTCCTCAATGCATCATGAATGTGTATATACATGAAACAAATGAAAAGAGAGAGAAAATTACCTCATGGTTGGTTCCAGTGGTGATCTAATTGGTCAACGAAATGTGGCCCAATTTAGAAATTGTGAATCTTGCAAGAACACACCAGTGACCTCTCTATTATGACCCAGTAAAAGAATGATTGAGTGAATGGTCTTATTTAAAAATTTATCCCCTCGTAATTTTTAATTTTCAAAAATAATTACTGAGTCATTTTCTTCAACATCCTTGTCCAACAATGAGGTGTGATTTTGGGAGATGATTGATTTGGACTCAAATAAAACAATCACAAAAATTGATGTCGACTCGAGAGTTTGACTCAGATCAAGTTGAGATTCAAAAGGGGAGTCAAATTGGTTCAAAAATGGGGTCCAAACTAAAGAATTTATATTCACACACTTTCCCCATCAATGAAGTCTGATCATAAGATATTGGTGATTCAATTTCACGTTTACTGGTACAAGATTCAATGTTAACTCCGGAATAGAGAAAAAATCTGGTAAAGATACCTGAGTCATTATTGAATCAAAAAGTAAAATGAAATTACCACTTGAGGTTCAGGATCACTTTCAAGCTCAAGTTCAATTTCGGGAAAAGGATAACTTGCCAAAATGTCAAGGTGGTTCTAAAAATTTTTGGAGATCAAATGAATGTAATGAAATTGAATCTTGATTTTCGTCCACGGAAGGAATGTGCATGGGTGAAATCATAGATTCAAGCTCAGGAGTTATGGGAATCAAAACTGGCTCAAAAATGTTACTAAGTTTAGGTAACACTACAGAAGTCGATATTGATTTAAGGATTGGACTCGAATTTCTAAATTGAAGCTCCGGTTCACATTTATCTTTAAGTTCAATTTCAGAAAATGGATAACTTGCCGAACTATCAAGGATGTGATGTTGGTCAAGTTCAGCTTGGTATGATGAAATTAAAGCTGAATTTTTAAAATGACATGATTCTTGAGTCATATGAACATTTGATGAACATGGAAAGTCAATCATATTTTACATTATTCGCTCAGTCTCTTACACGAATTTCATAGTTTTTTCCCACAATGATTTTTCTTTCAGTGGTTCTGGAAAAGAACTATATGAATTTTGAAAATTTTGTGAACATGATGAGGCCACCATGTTTTCAAATTATTGTTGGGCCTCTATCACTTCTTTCAAACTCCTTTGCATCGATAATTTTTCTTCAATTGGTGGTTCAGAAAAAGGAGGATGCGAAGCAGAATTAGAGAATGAATATTGTGAAAATTGTGGACAATGTGGTTGAAAATTTGACTCGAGGGAGGTGAATTCCCATGAACTCTGTGAAGAGTGAAAGTTATTTTGAAAATTATAGTCATAGAATTGGGAATATGGGTCATATTGAGTCAGATATCCCAATTTGACATATATGGTTGATTCATGTTGTACATAGCCGGTTAGAGTTATCTGAATCAAATGAGGTCGGGATGAAATATGGATTCATATTAGGGTTAAAAAAATTATTGTTGTTAAAATCTATTTCACAATTTTATAAAAAAGAAAAACAAACAAACAAACAAACAACAAATAAAGGAAGATGAAAAAGAAAACAAGCTTATGCTAGGGTTGACTTAGACCTTGACGACTCCTAACTGGTTAGACTGTCCACAGGGGGCACATTGTCAGAATCTGACCATAAGTTAATCGACCAGGTAGGGGCAAGATCAGTGGTAGGTATCCGTGCCGGAACAACGAGCCTAATTATGCCAAACCACTATTCTTTGAGGTTTCGCCTCTCAATCTCCAACCTTGGACACCGATTTGACAAGAGTCAACTTCTAACACTTCTCCCTTAGGTCAATCTCTTAAATGAGTTTGAGATGTCCTAAGGGGCCAACGTCTAGCAATTTTTATTAAGGCTTGAGTTGTGCGAGTGGGGAGGTTATTTTTGGGTTAAGGGAGGGTAATAACTTCCCTTCCTTATTTGTGTTGGGTTTTGCTCTTAATTTTAATTCGTGCAAGTGTGCAATATATACAAGAGTGAATACAAAAAAGTGAGTAAATCACTCAAGTGTTTTTCCTAAGCTATATGGATGCAATATGTACACCTCCGTCAAGATCACAACAACACAAGAATAAAATACAGTATATTGGAATTGAAATCGACACGTGCCTAGATGCAAATGTCGAAACCATTTTAAAGCATCCAATTTCTATATTTTAGTTCTTAATTATTATAATGCACAAGTAATCAAACAGAAAACTAGTAGCAGAATACACAGATATATACAATTGAAGATACCCCCTAAAAAGAAGCGGGCAACATCTCCCTGCTTTCTTGAGCAACGAGAAACAGGGTAATGTGAGCTTCTACTGTTGTTAGATTCTAAAATTGTTACCAGTACTCAGAAACAAAGAATAAAGTTAACAAAAATATGAAATCAAACCGTTCCCATCCCCGGCAACGGTGCCAAAATTTGATCGAGGGAAACCACATACGAAAAAGTGTATGTTTTGGATTCAAGAATTAAAAGTGCATGCTTTGGCTTCCTCGATACTTCCGTTATAGCATAAAGCTAAATGGGTCAAAATCATAGGGACGGGAAGTGATAGAAGCTTTACCGGTTTATTCATGTGTGTTAACGGTTCATCTATATTTTAAAGAAAACAAAAAGTAGAAAGAGAAGAGTACGGTGAAAACAAAGAAGTGGGAAACATAAAAGAATAGCATTTGTGATTTTTGTTGGTATATCTAAAACAAAGTAAAAAGAGAAGAAAACTCATGACTACTATTTGTTAATGGCTCCACTAACCATGTTAACCTTTTAGTGATAGTTGCCTCACATGTATTCTCGGCCATCACTAGT
Organism: Agave tequilana; assembly: GCA_038442645.1. Classification (NCBI taxonomy): domain Eukaryota; kingdom Viridiplantae; phylum Streptophyta; class Magnoliopsida; order Asparagales; family Asparagaceae; genus Agave; species Agave tequilana. The sequence goes on from JAVJIF010018241.1 coordinate 59,246, forward strand.
CCTTGGTTCAAGAGCGTTTCAAAGCATGACCCATAAGATACTCATCACATCCAAACTCACAAACAAGTGTAAGCTACATTTAAACCATCAAAACTAAACAAGAGCAAGCAGGGAATAAGTAATGTTAGCTTGTTAGAGAGTTAGGATGTTAGAGTGTTATAATCCATCATCATGAGCCATCAATGGCTCTTGCAAGAGCAAGGCCAAGTAGAGACTATTAGATTCATGTGGATTATCAAGTAAGAAGTTAGGAAGTTAGTGGTTAGTAGTTAGTTTCCATGAGAGAAAATTAGCTAAGCATGTAAAAGGAGTTAGAGAGAAGAAAACAAGGAGAGATAAAGAGAGAACCTTTGATAGATTGTCACCTTCCATTACAAGCACTCTTACTTTCCACCCATGTACTACTCTCTTTCCTATTACAAGATCTATAAGAAATAAAAAATACAAAGAGGAGGAATAAGAAGAACCTAAACTACCCTAAAATTACAACATGGAGAAGAAAACCCTAATAACTATCCTCCAAACTCCCTCTTTTTCAGCTCTGGAAATCCCATGGCTATTATAGGCGAAAGGGGGGCACCTTGGAGCATGTACGGAGCTGCACGTCAAATCATGATGCGTGGCTCCCACGCTTTTTGCCGTGAAAACGCAGCTTTTGTCGCGTTTTCGCGGCAATCCTGGGGCTACGCACGCGGCGCCGCCTGCTGCGCGTTCTCTGCTTATCCCCCTATCGACTGTATATCCTGATTTCAAGATTTGGGCACTCGATTTTGCCAAAATCATCCTCCAAGGTCAATGGCTATTTTGGCTTTAATCACTAATTAAATGAGATTTTGGGCTTCTTCTTCATTTCATGCCATGGACCTAGAACATACAAGAGAGGTATTATTAAGATAATTTAATATTGAATAAATGTGAAGATGTGGTATGAAATATGCAATTTTTAGAGACTAATCAGTCGTCGAACTTCGGGTAATTTGAGTTATTACTCTTGTAAAGCAAAGTGAAAGATTGTCACCACATGCTCGTCTTTGAGAATAGATATTTGGTGGGAATTTGAACTCCTGATTGCCACTTGTGCCACTTTTCTGCTTTGGTTGAGCTACCCCTGATAGTTCAACGACCATGGTTTCTTTCCCTTTTGGTTAGAAAAATTAGGTTGCATCACACCCATTGGTGTTGACCACTATTTTTTCTTGGGTACTCAGGGTTCAAACTTCTTAGCCGATTCTCGGCTATCTCAGCTTCTCGACAAGCTCTTTCCATGTATGGGCTTTGAAAGCTCTCATATGAATTTTCACTTTGTCGAGGAAGTTATGCCGACAAGTCTGGAGTAGCATGGGTAATGGCATGCCAGCGGGCACATAAGCGATTATGGATCCTCTCAATATATTCTCGCATAGGTTCCCCTCCTTTCTGAACTGTCGAAAGGAGCTATCCATAGTCACCTCGGTGTCATCCTCATTTAATCGAGAGAGGAACAGTGTTTCTAGGTCAACCCAAGAATTGATGGAGCCGCTGGGTAGACTCCTGAACCAATCAAAGACTATCGCCTTAAGGTGCCAATGAATAGCCTGGCCATGACAGCGTTGTTGTCTATCACGTTACCGGTTTATGATCGAAAGTAATAGATGTGCTGATTCAGCGAGCTTTTGCCGTCATAAGTGTGCAACATAGTGGCTTGAACTTTAGTGGATAGGGAACCGAGTCCCATTCCAGTAGGTAAGGACACATCATCTCTACTTTCTTTAGCTCATCTCTCTGAGCTAGAGATGCAATCTGAGCTTGGATGCCTTGATTACCTCTGCATTAAATGTGGAGCTTTCCTTTAACTTGTTCGTCTAAGGACGTTCATCATTGTTTTATACTCCTCCTCATCATATTGCTACCAGTATCCTTGATGTTTCGGTTGACTAAGAGCTGAGTTAACATCTGCTGGACATTTTTCAAGGCTTCTTGCTGAGTCCTGAAAGTTTGCTCTTTTGCCTCCATTCACCCACAAAGATCTTCGTTGAGGTTGTTGATTAGTACACAATATTGCATATTTTATATACATAATCCCCAGCTAATACAAATAAATAAGTGATTTTTACTCCTCTTCTCTACTTATTTGCAGTACACAATTAATGGAGAGATATTCAATAATCACTTAATTAACACTAATTAAGTGATTAATCAAGATTAAGGATAAAACCAAATCTCAAACCAGATCTAGAGAGATCCGCGCAACAAACTCAGAATCCAAGTGGTCCACGTGGATAACCACTTCCCAACTGATCTCCACCAGAAAGATCCGATCCAACGCCACGAGATTGCCGCGGGCGCGCAAGGGGCGCGGCAATCTTAGGGTTGTTAAGCCCCGGATTTTGTGGCAACAAACTACTCTCCAGAAGCTTCTAATTTCTGCTATAAATACTGGACCCTCACCTGCGAGCTGAGACTGATCAGAGAAGAGAGAGAGATTAGTTCTAGGCTTTGTAATTTTCTTAGTTTTAGTTTAGGGTTTGTAACTCTCTATGATCTTCTCCTCCCTAGATTTCATTGCAAGAGAGAGATTGTAAGAGAGAGAGAGCTTTATCATCAAAAGTGACACTTGAAGCTATACAAGGATTGATCCATTCTCTACTTCTCTACTTGAGCTTGATTCTAGTTTGCTTTCTTTACTTGCTTTATTACTTGCTTTCTTTAATTCTAGCACTTTAATTCTTGCAATTTACTTCATGCTTTCTTGTATTTTTCTTATGGCTTGTTGTATCTAATTCTTCTCCATGTACTAGCTAACCACTAGCTTAGCTACTTCACTAACTCATGGGTGTTTGCTTGATTTCATCTTGCAAGTGTATGATCTTCTCTTCTCCGACGGTTAAACCACCGTCTTGCAAATGAGAAAGTAATTAGGTCGACACGCTAGACGAATCCATAGCCAACAGAGTGACAACGTTAGGCAAGCTTTCATTATCAAGAGATTGGTAAGCTTTGGCAAGCTAGCAAGGTAATCTAGTCTTGGATCGCCTTCTTTAAGTTTCTTGTTCTTTTCTTGTGAATACCACAACCATTCTTGATTTCTTTTCCAACGACTTCCACATGAACATATCCATCTTCTTTTAGTTTCTTTTGCATCACTAAGTTTATAATCAAGAGAAGACTACTAGTTTTATCACTTCACTACATACGTTTAAAGCTTCCATCGCGAGCTCTCCCTGAGATCCGACTCGGTATAGCTCTAGGCTATAGCGGAGACAAGAAAGGGTACATCAAATACATTCTATACACATAATAAGTACTACCTTTTTCGTCTAATCAAAATGGCGCCGTTGCCGGGGATGACAATTCTCTAATACGGTGCACACATCATTTTGATAATCAAAATGGCGCCGTTGCCGGGGGAGAGCGACGTATTTTTTTGGTTTAAAGTGAAGTACTAAACTATTATTCTTCTCTGTTGCAGGCTACAGGAGAAGAAAACAGGAAATTCTTTACTGCAGTAACATCTAAGTGAACCTGGCCCTCTGCTCAAGAAAGCAGAGACCAGGCTTCCACTGAAGTGCCGCGGACCCGCGGCATATCCATGGAACGCGGCACTTCTGAGAGCATTTCTCTCCAATTTTCTGCAGGGCTCTGTTGCTGCAAAAATACTGCTGTTTCTATACTTGAAATCCTGTGTTGTTCACTGTACTCCTGCTTAATTAAAAAACAGTAAAAATTGGTTGATAATTGCTAAAATTGTTTAGACACTTTCATTTTAGGCACGTGTCTCTTCAATTCTTTACTTTTACTGTTGAAGAGTGCTGGAGGCAAGGTACGTGTTTGCATTGCATATTAGACTAGACAAACTCTTGCTTGATTTTCTTGCTTTGAGTGTATCCTAGTTATTTTCTTGTACACTTGCACAATTCAAATTTAAGGGCATAACCCGTAAATAAGATAAGGTGGGGGAGGTCATTACCCTTTCCTTAGCCCGAAAACCATTTACCCAAGCACTCACTAACCCAAGCCTAATTTAATTAAAAAAGTAGACGTTGGCCCTAGGGACATCTCGGACTCAACTAGGAGATTATCCTAAGGGGGAAAAGTGTTGGAATTTACTCTTGCAAAATCGGTGTCTAGGAAAGGGGTTGAGGGTCGAAAGCCCGAAGGTTGCTGGTTACTTAATTAAGGAACGTCTCCGGACGGAAAACCTCCCACCACCTTACCCTTCCCTGGCTGATTAACTTGTGGTTAGAGTCTACACTAAACCTCCCGTGGACATTCTATTTGTTAGGAGTCGTCTAGGTCTAAGTCTACACTAACTTAGGTTAGAATTTTCTTTCTTTCTTTTGTTTGTTTGTTTGTTTGATTTTTGTTTGTGATTGTGTGATATGCTTACAATTACAATTCTTTCATCCATATGTCACACACACTCCATATTCGGATAATTCCAACCCGGTGTTTTACAATATGCACCAACCAATACGCCGGGTTGGCCTTATCCGAATCAATACGACCCATACACCCCATCTAATAATTATATGTCCAAAATAATTTCAACTCTTCATCGAGTCATTGGGGATTCCAGTCCCCCGAGTCAATTTTCAAAATCCTTGTCCATCATATCACCTTGTTCACAATATTCATTTCCCGAGTCCACTCATATACTCCTTTTTCTGAACCTCCATTTGAAGAAAAATCTGAGTTGCAAAGGAGTTTAGAAGCCATTTACAGAGAGCTGAGCAGACACTTCCAGAACCATTTTCCTCTCCAGTTCCACAGTATTTTCAAGAGTCTTACTCAGTTCCACCATTTCCTAATGAACAACCATTTGTCATGGAAACGAGTAAAGATTTCTGTGTGAGTCCACTCTTCCATCACCACACATTTTTGACTCACACTATTCACAAACTTTCCAAAGTCAAGATCCTATACTCCCATTCTAGAACAATCATTTGAAGATACATCAATTCTAGAAAAGAGTATAGACATCTTGCAAGAGTCTATGTTACAATATCAAAAATCACATGCCAAGTCTTTCATAGTGTGAAGAACAATTGGATAACCTTCTTAGGAAAGAGGAAACTCTATCTTATCAACATTTGACTAATCCAGTTATACCACACTCTATTGATATGACCCAAGACTCTTGTCATTTTAGAATCCTGATTCAATTTCAGCACATTCACCTGAACTTGTCCAAACTTCAAATCCAATTGACAATTGGCAAGTTTTCCTTTTTCTGAAATTGGACTGGAACATGATTTTGATCCTGAACTTCCACTTGATGATTCCATATTACTTCCTGATTCAATCATGACTCTGGTGTCTTCACATAATTTCACTTCATTTCCCGAGTCAGTATTGGATCCATTCCTATCCATTGTGAAATTGAATCACCAATCTTTTATGATCACAGAACTTGGCCAATTCCATACTTCTGAAAATCTCATTGATAAATTGGCAAGTTCTCCACATTTTATTGAATTACATGAGGAATGTGATCTTGAACCCCAACTTTGTGATTCAATTCTTCTTCCTGATTCCATAATGACTCCGTATCTTTACCTCACTTCAATCCTTTTCCGGAGCCGACATTGGATCCTTTCACAATTCACAATGAAGTTGAATCATCCATTTTTGAGGATCATATTGAACTTGCCCAATTCTACACTTTTGAAGATTCTATTGACATTTTTGGCAAGTTCTCCATCTTGTGGAATTGAACTCAATGAGAAATGTGACCTTGATTTTCTCAATCTCTTTACTTCTGAAACTGATCATACAATTCTAGTGGAAGATGTTGATTTAAGTTTTGAAGAATTGTATGGTGATGAGCTAGAATTCTTAAAATTGGAAGTAAAGAGATATCACCCATAGTAGGTCACATTCCATTGTTGGACAACACATGTGGACTTGAGTTTTCATTCTGACTTGGACACAATTTCTGACCTCACTTCGACTCCTGAACCATCACTTGATTAAATCATAATCCTGAGTCGGTATTCCTTCCAGAGTCCAAGTCAACTGCTCTATCATTTCATCTTCCATTCTGGGACAAGGATCTTGATGAAAATGACTCTGAAATTATTAGGAAAATCTTGAAATTAGATGGGGTCATGTACATAATTAAAATAACACATGCATACATCATTTTAGTGGGTCATATTTCTGAGATTTCTGGTGGGTTCCTCAAAACCCAAAGAAAAGATGATTGGGCCATGTTCCGTGGACCAATCAGACCACCACCGGAACCACCACCTTGAGGTAATTTTTGTTCCTTCCCTTTCCATTTTGTTTCATGCATACATATATCATGATGCATTGAGGACAATGCATGAAATAAGTGTGGGGGAGGGTTTACTAACTTAGAGTTTTTAGAATTTCTTTCTTTTACACTTCTTTTAGAGTTTTTAGATTTTCTTTAATAAATAATAAAAAAAAATAAAAACTTTTTGAAAAAGAGACAAAGTTTTGTTCTATTTTTAAGAAAATTAAGATGTATCTTAGAAATTAAGAAAGCCTTAATTATGACATCTTAAACATAGTTGATGTAATAGATCTTGTTTGAAAATTATAGGCTAAGTAAGTAAAATTGAGGAGATATTTTTATCTTGAATTTTTACCTTAGATAAATATGCACTTTACACTTACACATTTCTTGGATGGAGACAAAGACCAAAAATGCCATATAAATAAAAAAAAGAAAAGAAAAAAAATATATATATATATATAAATAAAAGATCACTTATTAAGCTGGATAACTATGCCTCAAGAAGCATGGTTACTCACGCCTAACGGTGATCTCACTTATTAAGCTGGATAATTGTGCCTCAAGAAGCATGGTTATTCACGCCTAACGGTGATAAAAAAATAATCCCCTTTAGTTACGTGGCCTTTTCTACTCGAGACCTTAAACCCGAGGGATGTTTTCTCATCTGATGCCCTAAGACCATCTGGTTTGGGAGTCATCGGTTAAAGGTTCGCTACAAGGGTAGACTAGAAAGCCTAGACTAAGGAAGATTAAATAAAAAAAAAAGAGAAAAAAAAATATATATATATATAGATAAATAAATGGCTTGATGGTTGGAGTTGAAATCCCAGAAATTTTCACTGAACACGGTGTGCATATTATCTAGGTTTTATGAAAGATAAAATATTCAATCCAATTTTGAATTCTTACCTTAATTAAAAGCAAGATCTTGCATGGATACTAAGTTTAAGGAAGAATGATTATAGGTGGACTTATGACCTAGGATCACTTATATTTTTGCAAAATAGTTCGTAAACATGTCTCTTATTCAAAATGCGTTTTCAAAATACTAACATTTGTCTTCTTTCTTTATGGATTTTGTGGGTGTAATCCGCTGAAAACCCTCAGGAGACAACACTCCTCCTCTAGGGTAACCTAGAGGTTTAACGGCTGTTGCACATGCTCAGTGCAATCGCGTCACCTGCGAAAGTGGTGTAATAAACTGGTAGTATAGATTTTCTTTTCTTTGTTTTTGCTCGGACGAGCAAACGAATAAGTGTGGGGGTGTGATTAGTACACAATATTGCATATTTTATATCATAATCCCCATGCATAATACAAATAAATAAGTGATTTTTACTCCTCTTCTCTACTTATTTGCAGGTACACAATTAATGGAGAGATATTCAAATAATCACTTAATTAACACTAATTAAGTGATTAATCAAGATTAAGGATAAAACCAAATCTCAAACCAGATCTAGAGAGATCCGCGCAACAAACTCAGAATCCAAGTGGTCCACGTGGATAACCACTTCCCAACTGATCTCCACCAGAAAGATCCGATCCAACGGCCACGAGATTGCCGCGGGCGCGGCAAGGGGCGCGGCAATCTTAGGGTTGTTAAGCCCCGGATTTTGTGGCAACAAACTACTCTCCAGAAGCTTCTAATTTCTGCTATAAATACTGGACCCTCACCTGCGAGCTGAGACTGATCAGAGAAGAGAGAGAGATTAGTTCTAGGCTTTGTATTTTCTTAGTTTTAGTTTAGGGTTTGTAACTCTCTATGATCTTCTCCTCCCTAGATTTCATTGCAAGAGAGAGATTGTAAGAGAGAGAGAGCTTGTATCATCAAGAAGTGACACTTGAAGCTATACAAGGATTGATCCATTCTCTACTTCTCTACTTGAGCTTGATTCTAGTTTGCTTTCTTTACTTGCTTTATTACTTGCTTTCTTTAATTCTAGCACTTTAATTCTTGCAATTTACTTCATGCTTTCTTGTATTTTTCTTATGGCTTGTTGTATCTAATTCTTCTCCATGTACTAGCTAACCACTAGCTTGCTACTTCACTAACTCATGGGTGTTTGCTTGATTTCATCTTGCAAGTGTATGATCTTCTCTTCTCCGACGTTAAACCACCGTCTTGCAAATGAGAAAGTAATTAGGTCGACACGCTAGACGAATCCATAGCCAACAGAGTGACACGTTAGGCAAGCTTTCATTATCAAGGAGATTGTAAGCTTTGGCAAGCTAGCAAGGTAATCTAGTCTTGGATCGCCTTCTTTAAGTTTCTTGTTCTTTTTTGTGAATACCACAACCAATTCTTGATTTCTTTTCCAACGACTTCCACATGAACATATCCATCTTCTTTTAGTTTTCTTTTGCATCACTAAGTTTATAATCAAGAAAGACTACTAGTTTTATCACTTCACTACCATACGTTTAAAGCTTCCATCGCGAGCTCTCCCTGAGATCCGACTCGGTATAGCTCTAGGCTATAGCGGAGACAAGAAAGGGTACATCAAATACATTCTATACACATAATAAGTACTACTCCTTTTCGTCTAATCAAAATGGCGCCGTTGCCGGGGATGACAATTCTCTAATACGGTGCACACATCATTTTGATAATCAGTTGTTGTCGGCTATGTTGACAGACATCACCTCCCATTAGCTCGAAGCTGACGGTAGTGGAAGAAGTATATCTCATTGCTTCTCCTTCATTGTCTGACCATTGAAAAGGCTTCTCAATGGCTCTAGTGATATCACTGTGGAAGGGTATCACAAACCTAGAGCAGGTACCTAGAAAGGCACCTTTGGGTTCAATCAAAACCTCACTTAAGCCTGGGTTGTAGTCAGGATCTGGAGAACTGACTGAGGGTGCGCGAACCCCTTGTCTCCCTCTTTGAGATTGTGTCGGATCTCTCCCTCTACTTGTCATATTGACAGAGACTACAGTGAGGTGAGGTTTCCTGACTTTCCTCTTCCATTAGACTTGGATTCTTCGGAGGTCGGGGCTGACAAACAGTCGAATACGACGATTTGTTTTGAAGAGGCATTATGGGGATTAACCCAAATGACAATCAGTGGAATGCACAGTCACCACTTGACACCCTGCTCGTCCACACTGGGACAGTGAGATGCGAGATTGCTCTTCAGGGTTAGATTTTTGTTTGTTGCTAAAAAATTCCTGTAAGTCTGTATTGACCTGCCAATCGATCCAATACGGAGACTCAGGGAGGCTGAAAGTTAGCCCAGGTGGGCTGAAAAGTCTTAGGCATAACCCTAAACTTAGGGCGTGTTTGTTTCGCCGCAAAACGCCGCAAAATGCAAGTCGTAAAACTTCTTTTCCATTTTCCGTTGTTTGTTTCGCTGAAAAAAAGTTGCAAAATGTAACTCTTCTTTTCCCATTTGCAGTTACTACAGTTAAATTTGTGATCATGTAAATATCACTTTTACACTCATATTTTTCCACTTGCAGTTGCTACAGTTAATTTTGTGGTCATGTAACTCTCACTTGTAGTATACTTACAGTTCAAAAAAGTTTCTTGATAATCTATATAATTTAATATTATTAAATATTTAATATTTTAAATAGTGTTCAATTTCTTATTTAATTATTTAATTATTTTATATTTCTAATCTTTAATTTTTTATTATTTTTATATTGTTTTAATATTTAATATTTACTATTTAATTTACTATTTTTATTTACTATTTTATTTAATACTTTATTATTTTATTAATACTTATTCCATATTTTATTATTTTATTTAGAGTTAATATTTTATTAATATAACAATATTATACTTTAATATAAAATTATTATATATTTAATTATTTATTTTTTAATATAAAAAATTATTTTATTAATATCATAATATATTTTATTATTATATTAATATTTTATTATGTTAATATTGTAATAATAATTCAATATAATAATACTATAATGATAATTTATTATTAAATTATAATTATATTTTACTTTGTTAATTTTATATTTCTATAATATTACAATAATATTATAATAACATTTATATTATATAATTTTTAAGTATTTTTAATATTATAATATTATAACTATATTTTATTATTTTTGTAAGATTTTTTAATATTACAATAAAATTTATATTATAATAATTTTCAAGTATTTTTAATATTATAATATTATAACTATATTTTATTATTTTTGTAAGATTTTTTAATATTTATATTTTATTAGTATTCTTAAAATTTTATTAATGTTCTTTAGATTTCTTAAAATTTTATATTATTTATTTAGTTAATATTTTAATAATATTTTACTATTTATACTAATATTTTATTAATATTATTGTTATAAATAAAATATTAAGATTATTAATTTTTTATCTCAAATTTATTAATACAATTTAATTTGCAATAGTAGATTTAATTTAATAGTATTTATAATATTTAAATTACTGCTACAGTTAATTTTGTGGTCAACTTTTTCACTTACAATTTTACATTACCAACCAACACCGTAAAACACAATATACTTTACCATTTACACTTTCACTTTATCAACCAAATACCGTAAAACATAATATACTTTTTCATTTACACTTCACTTTATCAACCAAACACTGTAAAACATAATATATTTTCTCTGTTACAGTTCACTTTTTCCATTCTCATTTTGCGACTTACAACTTGCGACTTTTTTGCAATGAAACAAACAGCCCTTAGCCTCATAGGCTTGGTGAGCCTTGATTTGGCTGAAGTCATAGCTTCGCTGTGAGGCGAAGCTTTGTGAGCACTTGGTGCTTAAATATTATTGAGCAATGCTCTATCTTGAAGTGAAATAACTTTGCTGTTAAAACTAGATAGTGCTTTAGCTCTAGCATCGCAATTAAAAGTGGCTTCAGCTAAGAGCGGAGCTTCACTTTTAGCATTAATGGGTGCTTTACCTTTAGCTTCGCGAGAGAAGCGAGGCTGAGCTACGAGCAGAGCTGAAGTTGCCTCATAGCTAGAAACTCTACAAGCTTCATCAGAGGCCGAGATCAGAGAATTTTTAGCCTCGCATGAGGCTGAATTGGACTTCGCAATCCAGATAGCCTTAGAGGGTGTTTTAGCTTCACGCGCAGCACGCAGGCGCTGACGCAAAGTAGCACAAGTCTCTGTTGAGACTAAGACAGACTTCAAAGATGTCTGTTTAGCTTCAGATGAAACTGATTTAGGCCCATAGATGGCCTTCTTAGCCTTATCAAAGATTTTCTTCTCGACATTGGTTAGAGGAGACCTAACTACTGAGATCTTCCTGTGCTTGCGCATATTTGAAGACTTTTGCCACCCCCAGAGACCCAGAGAGGACTTGCTCGAACCTCTCTGGGGAGACACTGGTCAAAATGAATGACCAATGTCTCCGCAATAGACCCAAAGTCTCATCATTGCATTGCAAGCGTTGTCTTCTCGTCGTTGCTGGAGAAGAATATCCCCCAAGTGGAGTAGCCATCTTGTTTTCCATTGAATTAGAATATGGGAAAACTTTACAAAAGTTGAAGAGAATTACAGTAATTGATTAATAGAATTTTAAATTACAAGGACTCTCTTCTTTCAGAGTTTCTGGGGAAGTACGTGCGCGACCACTTTGTTCCATTGATGATGCGAGTGATTGAGTCTTCGAGTCTTCTACGTAAGGATTCCTTCTCGGCTGGTTCCGAAAATATTTTGAGACAGGAAGATCATGAGGGTATTAGCACCCTAAAAGAGAAGCAAGGTTCTCAATAAGAGCTTGAAAGCTTAGAGAATAATCTCTCCAGAGAGATCAGCTAGAATCTTCAATCTCTAGCCTTTGATGGAAAAAAGTTTAGCCCTTTGCCTGCCTAGCAATGGGATATTTATAGGCATTAATGGATGTAACAATCCCTCCTAAAAATCGGATCTAATCTAGCTTCGCTCCTGGGTCAGTATAGCTTTGCGATGAAGCTAACTGCAGCTAAGTGAAATTAGAGGTCCCTGCGCTGAGGCACTTAGCCACCTGGCTTAGGATTTGTTGCAACGATCCCTTGATTCTCTCTAGTAATTAGAAGATTTGCCTTGATCCCCTCCAACTGATTGAGGAGTAATTGGATCAAGTTAAATAACTGCCAAATATGTGATAAAAATCACATCAATTTCGTGTTGAGATTCAAATGGTCAAAAAGACCATATAAGCTTCAAAGCTTGTGACGAAGCTTAAAGATGAGGTCATAGCGGAGCTACTGAGCTTTCCGCAAAGTTGGCACTAGCTCACACCTGAGATACGCAAAGCTTGCGGTGAAGCTTAGAGATAAGCTCTTAGCTTAGCTCGAAGATAGTTATCAACTGAGCTATGAAGAACCTCGAGAGAAGCTAGCTAATATAGCTTGCAGCTAAGCGAGGTATTCAGCTTCCTAGATTTCCTTCAGAGGACAACAATTGACTCACCGTCTACTTCACTGGATAAGTAGAGTTCAAATCACGATCTTATCCATCAGGGATGGATAGGTCTTTAGCCTATCTGCGACTTATCTTTTGGAAATGTCGACAAGTTAGATATTGTTTAAATCAGTTGAAGTACTGCTTAGGAATTTGTCTTTTTCGGAGTGTCAACACTGTATAGCCCACACAGACCGCGTCAATGTATCTCAGGAGACCCATAGAGCCAACATATTGGCTCATGGTCAAAAAGTTGGTGAAGACTAATCCGCCATCACTCTCCTCTCTGGACATTATAATTCCAGGTTGCCGGGGATCCCCGATAACTCTTGCAACTCAACCGGAATGCTGAACGTCGACAAAGGCGTCACACTCATCGACAACAAGTTGAAGACCCTACATTTATAGCCTATTCTGCAGACAGTGAAAGCGAGGCTGAGACTCGTATTTCTTAGCACAAGACTCGCGTTCATCCAACGCGCGTTTATCAGCAAATGCGAGCATTTCACTATTAGAATGTGAGACTCGCATTCAGCATTTGGCCAAGCCAAACATGAGGTCTGCGTTTGTCAACCAAAATGTGAGATCCATGATTCACTGTCAGACCGCGACCCGCGAATAGCCTTCGGTTAAACCAAAATGCGAGGTCCGTGTCTCTCTGCCTGAACACAAGAATAGCGTTGAGGACCAAGGCCGGTTCAAACGTGACTTTTGCGTTTCAACACACAAATACGATGTTCGCATCCAGCCTCCAAAGGCTAAGAGAGTGCTAAACTGGAAAGCCCTCACCCATAAGGGTTCAAGGCTGGTTATTCAGATACCCCCACAACGGATCTGAGAAACTACTTGACAATGAAGCAAAGTGTCAATCAAATCACTCCTCAATGCTGTTGTGAGTAACTCATCACGGCAGTACTCTTCAAGTGTCACTGCAGCTCTCAAAATGAGGAAGCCATTGGTATTTAACTGGCTATCAGTAGCCCCCCCTTTTAACTCAGCCAAGAGGCGCCGCTCTTATAGGAAGACTTTCTCCAATGTGGAGTACCCTGAGGTGACTTCAAACATAATGGGTCCTAGCATCATGCTAAGCAAGTCCAAAAGGAAGCAGTCAACCGTTAGCTTGAACGAATCTGAGACTGAACCTTCTTTTGATTTAAGAGAAATACTAATCAAACCAGAAGGAGTGTACTAACACACTCGCCTCTGGACAGGTGCAATATCCCCGGTAGACTATAATGCCCTGACCAGGGAATTGAAGTAAGTGAGGCGTATTCTGCCATTGCGGGATCTCAGGCATCTAACTCTTCCATAGAGAAAGAAGCCTTCGTATATATGGCAGGCACTCCGAAGAGGTGGCCAAGCAGTTCGAGGAGAAGACCCAAGTACAGAGTGAGTAGTTCGATATGATTTGAGCTCAACAAGAATCTATTGATACTCTCAAGCAGATGTTAGCCCAACTGCTTAAGAAGAAGATGAAGAAGTTGAAAGCCAAGGGTTCTTCTAGCAAGGGCAAGGGGAATAATGCTGAGAACTCTACGTCCAAAAGGGCTGAAAGTGAGAACAATTTCAATTTTGAACCTTCCAAACTTCATCTGAAGAGGAGGATGGTTCAGAAAATGAAGGCTGTCACTCTAAGCGAATGAATGAATTGGGAGAAACGCCTAGCGGCCATTGCTAACCAAAGTAATCTCTAGGAGGCAGGAATAGTTTGGCCATATTTGTCAGAGTGGGATGCAGCTCTCCTTATTCCCCCATGTTCAAGGCACCGACCCTACACACCTTTGATGGTAAAGGGTCACTGAAGCAGCATATATACTACTTTAAATCTCAAACCGGAAATGTAGCATCGAACAATGCCATCATGGCTCATTTATTCATTAGCACCCTCAAGGGAGTAGTGTAATACCCGTTCTCGGATTACATACTCAAATACGTATTTGATTTTATTCTTTCGATTTCCCCCATATCTATTTTTGTTTTATGATTATTTGTATCATCGTTTGGTATTGGATCCGGATTCCTAGATTCAGAATCAATCTGAGTCTGAAATAGAGACCCTATTTTAGTGTACTGTTCAATTTGACCTTTTCTATAGTCAGATTTGGCCAATTTCAGCTTTAAACATTATTTCTAATATTTTAGATTTTTCATGATTTTCTAAAATTTTTCTGAATTAAATTATAAAATCTTCAAAACCAGTATCGACCATGCAGGCGGTCGATTCTCGGATTTTTATTTACAAATAAAATTGAATTTTGAAAAATTTCTTTCATATATTTTTTAGAATCATATTTTTTATCTAAACCAATTTTGGAAATTTTTCTGAATTTATCAAGATTTGATCAGATTTTGTGTCGACTGGCACACCAGTAGATTTCAGGATTTTTAATTTAAAAATTGGATTGAATTTTTGATATCTGATTTCATAATGTATTTTAAATTTTTTTTTTTGTAAAATTTGAGGATTTTTCTGAGTTACTTCATTTTTCAGGCTTTTTTGTGTTTTCGGGTTTTTCCTAGATTCCGGAGTTTACCAAGATAATTTTCTTTTCCTTTTTCTCTTTTCTAATTTTTCTCCTCCACTCATTCTTTTCTCTTTTCTTTTCTTTTTTTTCTTTTTCCTATTTTTCTCCACCACAAAAAATCCCCCAAAATATCTTCTCCTCCCCCACTCATTCTCTCTCCTCCCTTCTCTCTCCAAACTAGGCGCGGGCCTCAGTCCAGTCCTGAAAGTGTGTCTGGGATAAGACTCGAATGCGGGGTCCCCCTCTCCCTTCTATTTTTTTTCTATTAATCTCTCTCTTTCTCTCTTAATCTCTCTCTTTCTCTCTTAATCTCATTCTCTTCTTTCTAAGTCTCTCTTACACTATCTCTTTCATCTCCTCCCTTGGTGATCGATGCCAGCCACGTCCTCCACTCTGCCGCACCTTCAGCGAGCTTGATCGGTGACCAAGGCCGGCGGTGGGCCCCAACTCCGACGGCCAAACAACCCAAGCTCCTCCTCCTCCATCTCCAACTACACCACCACCATCCCTATTTTCTTCTTCTTCAAAATTCTCCACCTCCAACTCAAAATCCACCACCTCCTCCTCCTAATCTCACCACCTATCACCACATCAACAACCTCCACCTTCCCCCTACTTCACCACCTCCTTCATTTCACTAAAATCCCCAACACCATCATCTTCCTCCTCCATTTTTCACCACCACCTCTCTTCCTCCCCCACCGCCACCAATTCTTCCTCCCACTCCTCCACCACAACTCCCTACTCCTTCTCATTCCTTCCCCATCTTCAATTTCATTATCTTCTCCTCTAAACAACAACCACCACTTCCACCTCCATCTCCACTCTCAAATTAACCACCCAACATCACCCCCTCACCTCTTTCCCCCTCCTACTTGTCTGGGCTTGCCCCTCATAGCCGGCGGTGGTTGGCACCCATCCCTTGGCCGTAAGCCATTTGGTCATGATCTTTCTCTCTCTCCTCCTGTTGATTTCCTTTTCTCTTTTACTCTCTCTCTCTCCTCTTTTAAGTTCTCTATCTACATATACATATATATATATATTATATTTTATTATATTGAATGCATACACGCATTATGTAATTGAAATTCCAGAGATCAGGCCTTTCAAGGCGTTTTTTGTAATTTTAGGTGAGTGTTCTCGCCTTATTTGGGTACCCCGCTTCGACGGGCGTTTTGTATTTATAATGTATTAGGGACCATTTTATTTGTATATGTGGACTCGTGTATTTGTACCGGTCCAGTGTATTGTATTTGTATGGGTGTAAACTTGTAATACATGGACATGTGTATTCATACCGGTGTTGTGGTTTTATCGGTGTGGGTGTGTACACGTATTATGTGGATATGTATCTGTATCGATGCGATGAATGTACGTAATAATGTAGTTAAATATTTTATTACATGTATATGTTGTGATATATGCTCTATCAAGCATGGCACCCTTCTTGGTCGTTAGCCTTGGGCTTAACCGCTCTGTGGTTCTATAGCGCGCTTTCGGGCTAAACCCCCTGGGTTTTCTAGCTTCGTTAGGAGCCGAGCTAAGTCATATGACTGTGTAATTATCCTATTGGATACCTCTTCAGGAACAACTTACTACACTCCTACTTTGCTCAAATCCCTGGGTTTTACTAGCTATAGTATTTATCTGTGAGTTGTGCTTAATTGCGTAGTCTCGTCAGGCATGGTCTAGCTGTACTCCTGCTTGCTTAGCCTTTGGGCTTACTCACTTGTCGATTCTCTTACATGTTATTCATATATGCATGTGTGTTGTTTGGTACTAACATCTCCTTGCAGGTACTTACTCAGCCTCCGGGCTTAACCACTCTGC
This sequence comes from Agave tequilana, assembly GCA_038442645.1. Classification (NCBI taxonomy): domain Eukaryota; kingdom Viridiplantae; phylum Streptophyta; class Magnoliopsida; order Asparagales; family Asparagaceae; genus Agave; species Agave tequilana. Next base: position 76,247 of record JAVJIF010018241.1, read on the forward strand.
GGTTCTCTACTATAACCTCTGGGTTTAACCTCTCTGAGGTTATTAAAGTCCTCTAGACTGTTCTACACTAGCCTGGAAGGCGGACCTAGCGTTCACACTTTACCGCTAACTCTATTCGAGCGTAATTACTCTGTGAGTACGGCTTTGCCATGATCAGTAGCATGACGTTCATACGCATGCTACGCCATATCGTTTAGCTGCGCCGCAAGCAATAATCACGCCGAACGTGATAGCTTCTAGTGCTGTGTGTTAGCTTCGCTCCAGCTTTTCTTAGCTCTACTTGGATGTTCACATGCCCGCTTGCCTGTTTGATATTTAACTATTATTCTTTTTTTTGATGGTTGTGGAGAGTTTGAAACATTACTTATAGTGTTTTTCAAAACTGTATTATTTTTCTACATTCGTACCGATCCTTTGTATCGGTATCATTTTTTTGTATTTGTACTGATCCCCTGTATCGGTACCATTTTTCTGTATTGTGTTATACAACAGTGGAGATCTGTTGTGCTATCACCTGACATGCTATTACTTGACAACTGACACCTGCATATTATTACCTAACATCTACATGTTATTAATTGTCACATGCCTTGCTTAATACTTGACTTGTTATTATCATATTACAAAAATCATGTAACTGTTATCTTGTATTATATACAGTGACCTATATCCCTAGTACTTATGTACTCTTGAATTCCTGAACCTGACCTACTCTTGTTATTTCCGTAAATTGATAATTACTCAATAAGCGGTAATAAAAAGAATAACTTACATTGGGTAAGGGGAAAATGATGGACTTCAATTGGTGAATATGTTTACAGTAGTATTAGGTATGTTGTGCAAATAAAATTTTGGTTCTAGCTGTGGGCTTCCAGGCGTTCAATGGGGGTGAACTGGCACCTCGATTACTAATTCCTAAAAGGGCACATAATAAGACACTCCAATACACCTCGTGGCCGGTTCTATATACCAGTGACGGAACACCCTGGGTCATGGTCTCGCGCATGTACGAGACTTACTATAAACATAACCCATTGATTTTCCCTCGGTTTCAATAACCAATCTCAACTTACTCATATATGGATGAATGTGTACCAGTAATACATACCTAGATATATGGGTCGGACGAGTAATAATAATAAGATGCTAAATAATAATTTGGCATGCTATTTTGCAATTCAGGTTGTATACACTCAGATTACGGGGACATCAGACATAAGATATATAGATGAGGGTTTCTTATTTGGATTATTCCTTCGACGTACTAGTCTCATGGAGCCGTAGATCGAGCTTGTACTCCGTTTTGCCCGTATTTGATTTTATTTGGTTTTATAAGTTTTATTTTGTTTTCTTAGTTTAAGAGTCAACTCGGGTTATATGAACTCATGATACGGTGATGTGAGGTATAAGGTATATATATGAGGTTTTCCTTGATTGGATTATTCCTTCGACGTATAATCTCACGGATCGGTAATTTGGGCTTATATAACTAGTTTTGCTACTTTACTTTACTTGATGTCTCATTTCATCTCTTGTATGCTTGTGCTCATGACAGGTTTTCATGCATGCTTATAATTCATATTTATCGAGACACATGTGCTTGTCCCTGCATGCCACTTGGTACTCATCTTGTCACTCGTTGGGTTGCTTCTGACACCCTTTGATCTGCATGTCCAGATCCCAGAGATTGGACTGTGGTGGGCTTCCTAGTGATCATAGTTGCGTAGCGGTAGCGTCGTGGATCAGCAGTTGACCATCTGGGTCCTATCCTTCCAGCCCTACTCGTCTCTCAAGTTTTCCTTTTGTAACTCTTGAGCGCCTTTTGTACTGTTCATAACTGTATATCTCTTTGTATTCTCATTTTGTGCCTATTGGTGATGTAATATTCTTGTAATATTGTGTCACATCCTATGATAAATTTGTAATTGTACTCATATGTTGGAATGTATAATACACCACATACTTTCAAACTCTGAATCTTGTCTGTGCTGATGCTTAGCGTATATATATAAGGGTATTTTTAATTGCGTATATATGTCATAGCAATGTCTCCATACCCGCGGGATCGGGGCGTTATATGGTGGTATCATAGCCTAGGCTTTCATATCCACAGTACAACCAATCGGCAAATTAATGTTAAAGAAATTTGCAACTGGAATACATGAGTTCTAGTTATACAATCCAACTACAAGTACATAGTTATCTATTTTGATCGTCCTTTCTTTGATTTTTGAATCCCTTCCATCTTTTCTCTATTCTGGTTTTCGTAGTCTTTATAACAGCTTAAGATATGGGTAGAGTAGTAAAGTAGTGACAGGACTAATGTGGTTCCCTGATTGTTATTCATTTTGCATGCATCATTTTCACTTCCATATCATGCTTTATGTAATAAAAATAAGCTTTTTATTCCTTTTCTCTCTAAATTTGCAGGTCCACCATTAATGGAGAGGAAGGCCCATAATCAAGGGATTTTTAAGAATTAATGGGATTAATTAAAGAGTCAAAAGGAAAAGCCTAAAGTCTAGCCTAGATCTGGAGTCGTCCACGAATATCCCTAGCCTTCTAGAAGATCCAACGTGGCAAACAGACTGTAACAGAATGGCAACAGAAATCGTTGGCGCAACGGCCAAGATTCTGCCGCGGAAACGCGGCTTTGGCCGCGGATCCGCGGCAAGCATCTGGCCGTTGAGCCAGCGTTTGATCCCACGGTCAAGATTTGAGGGCCTCATCCTCTGGAGCCTAAAAATAGACCCCTAGGGCCTCTGCAAAGAGAGGGAGGAGAGAATTGGAGAGAATAGCTTGTATTTTTGAGAGAATTGTAAGGATTTTCTCTAGCTTCTTTAGTGCTCTTGTAATCTTCTTTCTCCCTCTAGAATTCTGCAAAGAGAGAGAGTGTGTGAAGATCTTGTAATTGAAGTGGTGACAACTTGAATGCAAGAATTGATCCATCTATCTTCTCATCTTTACTACTAGTGCTTTACTATCTTGCTCTTTACTTCTTCAAGCTTTATATTTCCATGGCATCTTCTTCTACAATGATTTGGTGTGTTCTTTTTACTGCAATGTCCAGCTAACTCTCTAACATGACTAGCTACCACTAACTTTGCTAACTTCTAACTCTTGGGTGATTGCTAATTCATGTGATTCATTGGATGCTTTATAGTAGTCTTGTAATTGCAAGTCTCTATTATCCCCAATGAAGATGAGTTACTTTAATTCTTGGCAATTGCTTGTTTTCAATCCATATGATTCATGTGAGCCTCATTTAGAGCCTTGTCTTTAGAACAAGTGCCTTGATGGAACATGGAGATGGAGCACCTAACTTTGCTATTGGTTTGTAGAACAATTTTCTTACTTCAATGCTAGCTGGAGTATGGCTTTGTATGACTAATGAATCTTGTATCTTCTTCCTTAGCATTCCTTGAGTGACACTCCTTGATTCCACCATTTAAAATCTATCTAGGGAGCCGATGAATCAATGAGGCTACAAGTCAAGCCGAGAAGATCACTCATCCTCTATATGGGAAAACATTTTTACCTAACAAGCAAGACAAACCTTTGCCGATGAATCAACATGAGGCATGCATCACCCTATGAGATTAGTAAGTTAGTAAATTAGAAGGGTTAGCTAGTCATGGTTTCTTCTATCTAAAAGTCTTTTCAAGGTTTTCATTCTCAGGTTTTCTTTTCAAGCTCGCAAAGTTTTCCACGTTCATTTCACTTTCCTTTCCATCCTTTTCCATTTTCATGCAACACAATCCACAACGAATTTTTCCTCTCTTTTCCATGTCATTTTGTTTTCATTGAACATAGAAGAACTTTCGTTTTCTTTCTTCAAATCTCAATTTCAAGACCGTGTAACGCTTCCATCGCAAGCTCTCCCTGAGGATCGACCCGTAATAGCTTATACTACTACGGTGATTCGGAAGGAGTAAAATAAAATTGTGAATACATTTTGGAGTTTTTGAGCATCACATAAGAGCATCGAAGGTTGATTCTAAACCATCTCTCTCTGAATATTAAGTACACTCCTGCCTTTCGAACATTCCCTCTCACCCTATTCTAGCATTCTTGATTCCAGTGCATCATATTATCTTATATCAGATGATTCTTCGGCTTCTCCATTTATTCTTATATGTATGGATGCATCACGGGAATCAGTATAGAAATATGGCAGTCATCACTTATGTATCAGATAGACTGTATCACTACACAAGGACTGTCGGTATGAAATGATTTTTCAGATTCAGGACTTATGTCAGACAGAGTTATGATATTTTCTATTTTTATTATTCTAGTAACAATCACGATCTCTTCTCTGAATTTTATAGGGCTCAGGTATTCTCAATTGATCTGTAGTATGATTGGTATCCAGGAAACTGTATTCAGGCTCATCTTTGTTATTATGAATTCTTGATCATGTTCTTTGAAACCACAATGCCCAGCAATCTTTATGAATTTGATGAGCCACAAACCCCGTTAGCCTCGCTAAGCGAGAGTCGTGTTCTAGCCACGCGAGCTCAACCCAGCGTGGGCTTTGCTGCACCCTGGCGCTTAGCATTTAGCGCTATATTACACGCTGACTTCGCTGCATGAGCTTCACTAAGTGCGAGCCTTGCAGAGCGTTAGCTCCGCTACACCGTAGTGCTTAGCGCCTGACGTTGTGTTATGCAATGCTCCACCTGGCCCTGACTTTGCTCGTGGTTAGTTCCGTCAGAGTTTAGTATTCTAGTCTCGTTCCCCAGATTTTTCCTGCCTAACGTGTTGCATGGACTTAGTGAACCAGGTTTTTTCACTGCATATGAACCAACTTGCCATGTTCTTTATTGATGATCTATTCGGCCAACCTTGTAGGACTTGAGTATTATCTAAATATTTAATCTACAGCGGGGTTATCATTCAGAGAGCAGTTATTACAAATTCTTAGCTATGCATTTCAGAGTAATAAGTGTCCAGCATCTAGAATTCCTTATTTAATTGCGATCAGTTTAAGTTTTCTTTATTATGGTCTACTCCCAAGGTGATAAAGAATAGGAGGACATCTATGGTCTTATTTGTAACACCCCGCTCCCAGAATACGTACTTAGTTGCGTATTCAGATTTTTTGATCGTATTTTTCGATTTACTTCTTGTATTTGTTTTGTATTATGATTATTTATATGAACGTTTTGTCTTGGATTTGGATTCGTGGACTCGGAGTCAGCCCTAGTCTGAACCGAGGGCCCGATCCTAGAGTATTACTCGATTTGGTCATTCTGGTATTCCGATTTGACCGATTTCAGTTTTAAACATCATTTTCCAATATTTTAGTTTTTCTATGATTTTCTGGAATTTTCCTGAATTAAATTGAAAATCTTCAAAACCGGTGTCGACCAGTGCCGCTGACCGATTCCCGGATTTTTAATTTACAAACTAATTGGAATTACTAAAAGTGTCCTTAGACATATTTCTTAAATCACATTTCCATCTAAATGCATTTTCTGAGAATTTTATGAATTTATGAAAATTCCACCGATTCGGTATCGGCCAGTATCGCCGGTTGATTCCAGGATTTTTAGTTTACAATCGGGATTGAATTTCTGAATTCCGCTTTCACTTTACTTCTTAAAATTATATTTTATTCTTTAATACATTTTTCTGGGATTTTTCAGAATTATCAAAACCGGCCGACCCGGTGTAGACCGTATCGGCGGTTGGCTTCCAGATTTTTAATTTGAAAACGGGATTTTATTTCTGAAAACCGATTTCATATTGTTCCTCGGATGACGTTTTCTACCTCCGGGATTTTTGGGAATTTTTCTGGAACAGTCGATTTTTCGCGACCATATTATAATATTATTATTTTTTTTCCAATCTTTCTTTTCTTTCTTTCTTTCCTTTCTTTTCTCCCCACCAACCGCAGCCCACTCCTCCCACGTGGGCGACATCACCTCACCCTTCCCCCATTTAATTCTCTCCCATCCACCAATCACCATCACTCTCTCTCCCCTTTTCTTTTTCTTCTCTTTCCCTCCATCTCTTTTCTCCTCTCTTCACTTCTTCTTCTTCCTCTCCTTTGGTGACCACCGCACCCAACTCCGGCCACCATCACCGCCGGCGCCTCCGGCCACCGCGACGCCGGGGAGGGACCCCAAACTCCGGCCATCCTCTTCTCCTCTCTCCTTTTCTTTTCCTTTTCTTTCCTTTACTTTTCTTTTCCATTTTCTTTCTTTTCTTCCCTAGTTTCGGCCTCACCACCTCGCCGCCGACCCCTCTCCTCCGGCACCGCCCCGGCGAGGGCAGACCACCGCCGGCAGTGGCCGGCGGCCCTGGGCGCGACAGGGGGGCCACCTGGCCCCCCTGTGCGCTGTTGTGGAGGGGGCAGCAGCCCCCTCCCTTCTCTCTCCTTGGGGTGGCCAGCAGCCACCCCTGTCTGCGCCGGCCTTCCCTGGCCGGCGCAGCCTCCGCGCCCCCGGCCGCAGCCAGGAAGGGGCGCCAGGCCAGCCAAGCCCGGCCTGGCCTGAGGTGGGCTGAGAGGGGGGCAAGCCCCCTCTCTTTCTCTCTGCCAAGGGGGCAACAGCCCCCTCATTCTCTCCCTCTCTCCTTCTGTTGGGCCACCGGCGGCCAGGACCGCCGCCGGTTAGGCCCCTGGCCGGCAGAGGGCCGGCCAGGTCTTCCAGGGCCCACGGCCCCGTGGCCCTCCTCGCGTGGAGAGGGGCTGCGCGTGAGCAGCCCCTGTTATCTCTCTCTCTTTCCTATTCTCACTCTCACTCTCTCCTGTTCTCACTCCCTCTCTTTCTCTCTCCTGGAACCCTTCTCTCTCTCTCTCTCCTGGGTCTCTCCCTCTCTTCCTGGTTCCTCTTCCTGTTCGTCTTCTCCATTTGGAAAATGACTCTTATCAGGGCCGGCCACTCCTTTTGGATTGGGGCCGTGCTCTTCTTCGTCGGCAAGACTCAAGGGCCGGCCACTCCTTTTGGATTGGGGCCGAGCTCTTCTTCGTCGGTAACATCTCCGATGATTATTCCGGTAATCGTTTACGATTATTCCGGTAATCTGTAACGGTGATGCTTACAACGACAACACTTCCATCTTCATCATCATCCCCTCTACTAATTACCATCACCATCTTCACTTCCACCATTTATTGGTTTGGATTTGGAGTTGGGCCATCTCTGTGTCTCACCCTTTCCTGTCTCCCTCTCTTTTCCATCTGTTGCTGGTTAGACGCGGAGTTTACCCACTGCGTCTAGGCCATTCCATAACGCGGCCTTCGCGTTATTGTATCGGCACGACGCGAAGCTAAGTGCCCGCGTCTGTGTTCTATCCTTGTTGGCGTGACGCGGAGTTTATCCTCGCGTCCGCGTTCTCATGCCCTGACTTAAACGCAGGCCCCGAGCCTCGCGTTATGGCACCTTCGCGACGTGATCCCCACGTCTGTGATTCCCGCGTCTGGTACTTCCCGCGACGCGATCCCCGCGTCTGTGATTCCCGCATCTGCTATTCTTGCGACGCGAACCCGCGTCTGTGATTCCTGCGTTTGCTAATCCGCAACGCGACTTCCGCGTTTGCGACCCCGCGTCTCTCTCTCTCTCGGAAGCCCGCGTCTCCCTGTGTCTCTTTCTCTCTCTAGGTTTCTCTCTCTGACTCTTTCTCTCTCCTCTTCACTTTCTCTCTCTTCATAATTATATATTATTTTGTGGCGCGTGCGCGAGTTCCATGGATTCAGAGTTTTCGGCTTTCCGGTGATTTAGGCGAGTGTTCTCGCTCTCGCCTCTATTTGGGTTTCCCCGCTTCGTCGGGTCGACATGTACTTTATTCCATGTTTTCATGTATTGGGCTGAGTCCTTGTATTTGTGTATGGCCGAGTGCCAATATCTGGACATGTATTGCTCTGTGACGAATGCTTGTATTAGGGTAGTTTCATTCTTGTACCCATATACTATGCTGTGTTGTATTCTACTGCTTCATACCACGCATGGCCGACCCTTCAGCCTCCGGTCACTCACTATCTCGAAAGAGACGTGATTGAGACCGTCAGGTTTCTCATCTCCGCCTGGTGAGCATGCTTAGCGCTCAGTGCTTTATTCACTAAATTCGTCTAGGCGAGTTGCTGCCGGATTTTCTACTCGTATCTTGATCCGAGTATCCCGGTAACCTCGCAGAGCGCATTAGTGTCTAAACCCTGTTCGCTGCCTGTGCCTCCAGCTTGTTCAGCTCCGCCTGGTTATCATGATCAGCTTTCAGCGCTTTACCACTAGATTCGTCTAGGCGAGTTGCTGCCCGATTTACCGCTCGTACTTCAGTCGAGTCGTCCCGGTAACCTCGCCAGACGCTCCAGTGTTAAATACTGTTTACTGTCTGTACTTCCAGCTTGCTCAGCTCCGCTTGGTTGTGCTCAGCTACTATTCTACCACATGTCATTACTTCATACCTGTCCTTTACATGCTACTGTTTAACACATGTATATCACCTGGGAACTGATGTGTTATCACCTAACATCGGACCTGCTACTACTTGGCAAGACCCCTTGTTATGACATGACTTGCCACCGGACTAATATCCATCTCTTGTCATGACTGGTTACCTGTTTAATATCATCCTCTTGTCATGCTATCACTTGACACCCGGCATGATATACTTGACTCTTATGATTATCACGATAACGGGAAATGATGACCTGACATCTTGATAACATCTTGATAGTACAAACTGTACTCCTGTTACACATGTGATACATTATAGTACGATCCAGTACTCCTGATATACATGTATTCCTGACATTCCTGACTTGTTTCATGCTCATTCCCGGAATCTGATAATTCATAATAAATCATAAAAAGGAACAACTTGCATTGGGTCGGGGGAAACTTGCGGCTATCAATATGTGTTTCGTGTTTACAGTGGTAGTAGGCATGTTGTGCAACTAAAACTTCCGGTCTGACCTGTGGGCCTCCAGGCGACCGAGGGGAGTGCTGGCTCCCTCCTTCCTGGTACCATCATGATAAGGGCATACATAAGTCCCTCCTGTTAGCCTTGGGGCAGGTTCCGTCACCAAGCAACGGAACAATCCTGGGCCGTGGTCCCGGGTATGTACGGGACCCACTGTAAACATAGTTCGTTGATACCCCCGCTGTTTTCCAATAACAACCTTGCTTTACTCGGATATGGATCTATGTGTGCTGGGACGCTAGTTCACATAGCTAGATATCAGGGTAAGACGAGTAATAATAAGTGTCAAGATAATAACTGGCTCTTTAAGTTGTAAGTAGAGGTATGTGGAATGGGACGCATACTGAAGCCTGCGACTTAAACGGCTATGAATCTGTGATATGCCTTACCATATTTGCTTGTCCTGGATTTTACTTCGGATTTTCGGCTTTATGAGTATTATCGTATTAACTGCTCATACTCTGCTTTATCCCTTGTATCCACTTGCCTCCTGTTCATTATCTTATCATGCCCTGAGTACAGTCGGGTTGTATGTGCTTGGATTATGGTGACATGAGATAAAGGTATATAGATGAGGGTTTCCTTGTTTGGATTATTCCTTCGATGTACTAGTCTCATGGAGCCGTGATCTGAAACCATACAATCAGATTTGCTCGTCCTCGACTTTATTTGGTTTTATCGCTATACATGTGCTTACCCTTGCTCGCCACTTGGCTTTTGCCTCACCACTCGCCTGGGAGTTTCATCTGACTCCCCTGGATCCTCATGTCCAGGTCATGGAGCTTGGAGCGTGCGAATTCTTCCAGTTGCTGATCAGAATGGCGCAGCGGTAGCGTGAATCCCCAGCAGACCGTCTGAAGCTCTACCTTCCAGGCCCCCTGTGTGCCTCTCGAGTTTTCCTTTTGTAAACTCGTGAGTGCCTTTTGTACTGTTCATTCTTGTACATCCTTGTATTCTCGCAATTGCGCCATTCTGGTGATGTAATATTATTGTAATATCGGATCACCTCTGGTGATAACTTTGTAATTGTACTCATGGTTGGAATGTATAATGCACCATTTGCTTCCGTACTCTGATTCTTGCTTGTACTGATGCTTAGCGTATATACGTGAGGGTATTTCTGACCTGCGTATATACGTTGCAGTAACGTCTCCGTAACCTCAGGATCGGGGCGTTACAGGTTGGTATCAGAGCTTAGGCTCTCACCTCCTCAGTACGTCCAGACGGCAAATTTATGGTAAAGAAATTTGCAACTAGAATGCATGAGTCCTGGTTATACATTCCAACTACAAGTACAGAGTTATCTATTTATCTTGATCATCTTTCCTTTGATTCCTAATCTTTTCCATCCTTCCCCTGTTTTGGTTTTTCGAAGCCTTTATACCAACTTAAGATATGGATATACCAGAGAGGTAGTGGCTGGTTCTAAATGAGGCTATGACATGATCTCTTCGGCCAACTCTACGAAGCTCGGTATTCTCTGGATTGATCCTGATCGGTTATCTTTCAGAAGTCAGTTGTCGGGATTCTCTACGGGTATTCTATATTCTAGGCTATATATTTGGAGTGGTTGATGCCTGGTATTCGGATTCTTAATTATCGGTCTTCTTTATTATGCTCAGTATTATCGAGGTTTCCTTTATCTTCAGTATTCTGGCTTATTCTCAGAGCGACATTAAGTATACAGTACAGCGGGAATTCTATTGCAAAGCTGTAGCATCAGTCATATTATTTGGCATCGTTCGGAGATTTATACAGCCGGAAGTGCAGAAGATTTCTATATTCTGGTTATTGATCAGTCAACTTGAGGGCCCTACCTATAGTGCTTCATATCTTAATTGGTATAAATTCCACCTTGTCCTCCTTGTGTTCAATTTACCCCTTATCGAAATTGCGAGGACGCAATTTTTTGTAAGGTGGATGGATTGTAACACCCCGCTTCCAGAATATGTACTTAGTTGCGTATTCATTTTTCGATCGTATTTTTCGATTTACTTCTTGTATTTGTTTTGTATTATGAATTATTTATATGAACGTTTTGTCTTGGATTTGGATTCGTGGACTCGGAGTCAGCCCTAGTCTGAACCGAGGGCCCGATCCTAGAGTATTACTCGATTTGGTCATTCTGATATTCCGATTTGACCGATTTCAGTTTTAAACATCATTTTCCAATATTTTAGGTTTTCTATGATTTTCTGGAATTTTCCTGAATTAAATTGGAAATCTTCAAAACCGGTGTCGACCAGTGCCGCTGACCGATTCCCAGATTTTTAATTTACAAACTAATTGGAATTACTAAAAGTGTCTTTAGACATTATTTCTTAAAATCACATTTTCCATCTAAATGCATTTCTGAGAATTTTATGAATTTATGAAAATCCACCGGATTCGGTATCGGCCAGTATCGCTGGTTGATTCGGATTTTTAGTTTACAATCGGGATTGAATTTCTGAATTCCGCTTTCACTTTACTTCTTAAATTATATTTTATTCTTTAATACATTTTCTGGGATTTTTCAGAATTTATCAAAACCCGGCCGACCCGGTGTAGACCGGTATCGGCGGTTGGCTTCCGAATTTTTAATTTGAAACGGGATTATTTCTGAAAACTGATTTCATATTGTTCCTCGGATGACGTTTTCTACCTCCGGAGATTTTTGGGATTTTTCTGGAACAGTCGATTTTTCGCGACCATATTATAATATTATTATTTTTTTTCCAATCTTTCTTTTCTTTCTTTCTTTCCTTTCTTTTCTCCCACCAACTGCAGCCCACTCCTCCCACGTGGACATTACCTCACCCTTCCCCCATTTAATTCTCTCCCATCCACCATCACCATCACTCTCTCTCCCCTTTTCTTTTTCTTCTCTTTCCCTCCATCTCTTTTCCTCCTCTCTTCACTTCTTCTTCTTCCTCTCCTTTGGTGACCACCGCACCCAACTCCGGCCACCATCACCGCTGGCGCCTCCGGCCACCATCACCGCTGGCGCCTCCGGCACACCGCGACGCCGGCGAGGGACCCCAAACTCCGGCCATCCTCTTCTCCTCTCTCCTTTTCTTTTCCTTTTCTTTCCTTTACTTTTCTTTTCCATTTTCTTTCTTTTCTTCCCTAGTTTCGGCCTCACCACCTCGCCGCCGACCCCTCTCCCTCCGGCACCGCGCCGGCGAGGGCAGACCGCCGCCGGCAGTGGCCGGCGCCCTGGGCGCGACAGGGGGCCACCTGGCCCCCCCTGTGCGCTGTTGTGGAGGGGGCAGCAGCCCCTCCCTTCTCTCTCCTTGGGGTGGCCAGCGGCCACCTGTCTGCGCCGGCCTTCCCTGGCCGGCGCAGTCTCCGCGCCCCGGGCCGCAGCCGGGAAGGGGCGCCAGGCCAGGCCAAGCCCGGCCTGGCCTGAGGTGGGCTGAGAGGGGGGCAAGCCCCCTCTCTTTCTCTCTGCCGAGGGGGCAACAGCCCCCTCATTCTCTCCCTCTCTCCTCTCTGTTGGGCCACCGCGGCCAGGACCGCCGCCGGTTAGGCCCCTGGCCGGCAGAGGGCCGGCCAGGTCTTCCAGGGCCCACGGCCCCGTGGGCCCTCCCCGCGTGGAGAGGGGCTGCGTGAGCAGCCCCTGTTATCTCTCTCTCTCTTTCCTATTCTCACTCTCACTCTCTCCTGTTCTCACTCCCTCTCTTTCTCTCTCCTGGAACCCTTGCTCTCTCTCTCTCTCCTGGGTCTCTCCCTCTCTTCCTGGTTCCTCTTCCTGTTCGTCTTCTCCATTTGGAAAATGACTCTTATCAGGGCCGGCCACTCCTTTTGGATTGGGGCGTGCTCTTCTTCGTCGGCAAGACTCAAGGGCCGGCCACTCCTTTTGGATTGGGGCCGAGCTCTTCTTCGTCGGTAACATCTCTGATGATTATTCCGGTAATCGTTACGATTATTCCGGTAATCTGTAACGGTGATGCTTACAACGACAACACTTCCATCTTCATCATCATCCCTCTACTAATTACCATCACCATCTTCACTTCCACCATTTATTGTTTGGATTTGGAGTTGGGCCATCTCTGTGTCTCACCCTTTCCCTGTCTCCCTCTCTTTTCCATCTGTTGCTGGTTAGACGCGGAGTTTACCTCCTGCGTCTAGGCCATTCCATAACTCGGCCTTCGCGTTATTGTATCGGCACGACGCGAAGCTAAGTGCCCGCGTCTGTGTTCTATCCTTGTTGGCGTGACGCGGAGTTTATCCTCGCGTCCGCGTTCTCATGCCCTGACTTAAACGCAGGCCCCGACCTCGCGTTATGGCACCTTCGCGACGTGATCCCCACGTCTGTGATTCCCGCGTCTGGTACTTCCCGCGACGCGATCCCCGCGTCTGTGATTCCCGCATCTGCTATTCTTGCGACGCGAACCCCGCGTCTGTGATTCCTGCGTTTGCTAATCCCGCAACGCGACTTCCTCGTTTGCGACCCCGCGTCTCTCTCTCGGAAGCCCGCGTCTCCCTGTGTCTCTTCTCTCTCTAGGTTTTCTCTCTCTGACTCTTTCTCTCTCCTCTTCACTTTCTCTCTCTTCATAATTATATATTATTTTGTGGCGCGTGCGCGAGTTCCATGGATTCAGAGTTTTCGGCTTTCCGGTGATTTAGGCGAGTGTTCTCGCTCTCGCGTCCATTTGGGTTTCCCCGCTTCGTCGGGTCGACATGTACTTTATTCCATGTTTTCATGTATTGGGCTGAGTCCCTGTATTTGTGTATGGCCGAGTGCCAATATTTGGACATGTATTGCTCTGTGACGAATGCTTGTATTAGGGTAGTTTTATTCTTGTACCCATATACTATGCCTGTGTTGTATTCTACTGCTTCATACCACGCATGGCCGACCCTTCAGCCTCCGGTCACTCACTATCTCGAAAGAGACGTGATTGGGCCCGTCAGGTTTCTCTAGACCCTTCAGCCTCCGGTCACTCACTATCTCGAAAGAGACGTGATTGGGACCGTCAGGTTTCTCAGCTCCGCCTGGTGAGCATGCTTAGCGCTCAGTGCTTTTTTCACTAAATTCGTCTAGGCGAGTTGCTGCCGGATTTTCTACTCGTATCTTGATCCGAGTATCCCGGTAACCTCGCAGAGCGCATTAGTGTCTAAACCCTGTTCGCTGCCTGTGCCTCCAGCTTGTTCAGCTCCGCCTGGTTATCATGATCAGCGTTCAGCGCTTTACCACTAGATTCGTCTAGGCGAGTTGCTTACCCTGATTTACCGCTCGTACTTCAGTCGAGTCGTCCCGGTAACCTCGCCAGACGCTCCAGTGTAAATACTGTTTACTGTCTGTACTTCCAGCTTGCTCAGCTCCGCTTGGTTGTGCTCAGCTACTATTCTACCACATGTCATTACTTCATACCTGTCCTTTACATGCTACTGTTTACACATGTATATCACCTGGGAACTGATGTGTTATCACCAACATCGGACCTGCTACTACTTGGCAAGACCCCTTGTTATGACATGACTTGCCACCGGACTAATATCCATCTCTTGTCATGACTGGTTACCTGTTTAATATCATCCTCTTGTCATGCTATCACTTGACACCCCCGCATGATTACTTGACTCTTATGATTTATCACGATAACGGGAATGATGACCTGACATCTTGATAACATCTTGAGTACAAACTGTACTCCTGTTACACATGTGATACATTATAGTACGATCCTACTCCTGATATACATGTATCCTGACATTCCTGACTTGTTCATGCTCATTCCCGGAATCTGATAATTTCATAATAAATCATAAAAAGGAACAACTTGCATTGGGTCGGGGGAAACTTGCGGCTATCAATATGTGTTCGTGTTTACAGTGGTAGTAGGCATGTTGGCAACTAAAACTTCCGGTCTGACCTTGACCTCCAGGCGACCGAGGGGAGTGCTGGCTCCCTCCTTCCTGGTACCATCATGATAAGGGCATACATAAGTCCCTCCTGTTAGCCTTGCGGCAGGTTTCCGTCACCAAGCAACGGAACAATCCTGGGCCGTGGTCCCGGTATGTACGGGACCCCCTGTAAACATAGTTCGTTGATACCCCCGCTGGTTTCCAATAACAACCTTGCTTTACTCGGATATGGATCTATGTGTGCTGGGACGCTAGTTCACATAGCTAGATATCAGGTAAGACGAGTAATAATAAGTGTCAAGATAATAACTGGCTCTTTAAGTTGTAAGTAGAGGTATGTGGAATGGGACACATACTGAAGCCTGCGACTTAAACGGCTATGAATCTGTGATATGCCTTACCATATTTGCTTGTCCTGGATTTTACTTCGGATTTTCGGCTTTATGAGTATTATCGTATTAACTGCTCATACTCTGCTTTATCCCTTGTATCCACTTGCCTCCTGTTCATTATCTTATCATGCCCTGAGTACAGTCGGGTTGTATGTGCTTGGATTATGGTGACATGAGATAAAGGTATATAGATGAGAGGTTTCCTTGTTTGGATTATTCCTTCGATGTACTAGTCTCATGGAGCCGTGATCTGAAACCATACAATCAGATTTGCTCGTCCTCGGCTTTATTTGGTTTTATCGCTATACATGTGCTTACCCTGCTCGCCACTTGCTTTTGCCTCACCACTCGCCTGGGAGTTTCATCTGACTCCCCTGGATCCTCATGTCCAGGTCATGGAGCTTGGAGCGTGCGGATTCTTCCAGTTGTTGATCAGAATGGCGCAGCGGTATCGTGGATCCCCAGCAGACCGTCTGAAGCTCTATCCTTCCAGCCCCCTGTGTGCCTCTCGAGTTTTCCTTTTGTAAACTCGTGAGTGCCTTTTGTACTGCTCATTCTTGTACATCCTTGTATTCTCGCAATTGCGCCATTCTGGTGATGTAATATTATTGTATATCGGATCACCTCTGGTGATAACTTTGTAATTGTACTCATGGTTGGAATGTATAATGCACCATTTGCTTCCGTACTCTGATTCCTGCTTGTACTGATGCTTAGCGTATATACGTGAGGGTATTTCTGACCTGCGTATATACGTTTGCAGTAACGTCTCCGTACCCTCAGGATCGGGGCGTTACATTATTACAACTCTTCATCAGGAACAGCTTCATGCCCTGCAGTGTTAGTATGCGTTCTGAACAGGTAAGTATCGTATTCTTGGGCCACGACATTTGAAAAGAAGTAATCGCCGCTGATTCTAGCAGAATTCGAGCAGTTAAAGTTTGACCAGTTCTGAAGACAGACATTTCGTATTATTCAGAGTAAGTCAGTCTACAGAAGTTCCGACAGTACTCTTCTTAACAGATATCAGATCAGTAGTTGTATGGCACCGTCCGAAATTTAATAACGGCAGGAAGTGCAGAAGACGTCAGTCTCAAGGTTATTGATCAGTTGGTTATAAATGAAAACCTTAGTTATTCATATCTTAATTGGTATAATAATTGTCTATATCTTTTCTGTGTTCATCTTCCCATTATCAAAATTTCGAGGATGAAATTTTTGTAAGGTGGGTAGAATGTAACAACCCGTTCCCGGATACATACTCAAATATGTATTTTAATTTTTTCAATCATATTCTTTTGATTTTCCCCCGTATTTATTTTTATTTTATGATTATTTATATCATCATTTGTTATTGGATTCGGATTCCTAGATTTAGAATCAACCTGAGTCTGAACCAGGGACCCGCCCCAGTGTATTGTTCAATTTAACCTTTTTTGTAGTCAAATTTGGTCAATTTCAGTTTTAAACATTATTTTCTAATATTTTCAATTTTTCATGATATTTTGAAAATTTTCTAAATTAAATTACAAAATCTTCAAACTACTATCAACCGGTGCCGTCATCAATTCTCAGATTTTTTTTTATTTACAAATGGAGTTGGATTCTAAAAATTACTTTACATTATTTTTGAAAATCATATTTTTCTATCTAATCCAATTTTCGGGTTTTTTTTTCTGAATTTATCAATTTGACCGGATTTGGAGTCAACCGGTATCACCAGTTGATTTAAAGATTTTTATTTTGAAAAAGATTGAATTTCTGAAATTCAATTTCACTATGTATCTTAAAATAATATTTTCTATTTTTTGTGAATTTTTGAGGATCTTTCTGAGTTACTTTTTTATTTTCAGGCTTTTCCGATGTTTTTGGGGTTTTTCCACATTCTAGAGTTTTACCAAGATAACTTTATTTTTCTTTTTCTCTTTTCCAGTTTTTCTCCTCCACTCATTATTTTTTTCTTTCCTTTTCTTTTTCTTTTTTCCTTTTCTTTTCCCTATTTTTCTCCACCACACAAAATCCCTCAAAATATCTTCTCCTCCCCAATCATTCTCTCCTCCTAACTCGGTGCAAGGCCTCAGTCCAGACCCAAACGTGAGTCTGGGCTAAGACCCAGACGTAAGGGTCCTCTTCCCTTCCTTTTTTCCTGTTTAATCTCCCATTTAATCTCTCTCTTTCTCTCTTAATCTCACTTTCTTTCTTTCTAAATCTCTCTGACTCTATCTCTCCCATCTTCTTCCCTGATGACCAACGCCACCTACGCCTCCCACTCTGACGCACCTCCGACGAGCTTGGTCAGAGACCTAAGCCGGCGGTGGCCCTAACTTTGGCGGCCAATCTCCCCAAGCTCCTCCTCCATCTCCAACTACACCACCGCCATCCCTATTTTCTTCTTCTTCAAAATTCTCCACTCTCCAACTCAAAATCTACCACCTCCTCCTCCCAATCTCACCACCCATCACCACCTCAACAACCTCCCTCTCCCCCTACTTCATCAACTCCTTTAATTTCACCAAAATCCACCAACACCAACATCTTCCTCTTCTAAATTTTACCACCACCTCTCAAATCTTCCACCACCACAATTCTTTCTCTCACTCTTCCAAAAACTCCCTATTCCTCCTCCTTCCTTCCCTATCTTTAATTTCATCATCTTCTACTCCAAACCAAATACCACCACTTCCACCTCCATCTCCACCATCCAAATTAACCACCCAACATCACCCTCTCACCTCTTTTCCCTTTCCTCCTTGTGTGGGCTGGCGACCACATGGCCGGCTGCCATCGCATGCCATCTGGGCCGCGAACCTAGGACACGACTAATTGGCCATGACCTCCCTTCCTCCCTCTCTCCTGATGTTGATTCTCTTTCTCTCTTTTACTCTCTCTCCGGTCTTTTAATTCTTTCTCTACATAAATATATATATTATATTTTATTATATTGAATGCGTATACGCGTTATATAATTGAATTCCTGAGATCGGGCATTTCACGATATTTTCTATAATTTTAGGCGAGTGTTCGGAAGTAGGAGTTTACTAATATTCAAAGAGAGAGGGTTTAGAGTAACCTTCGATGCTCATATGTTGATGTTCAAAAAACTCGAAATGTATTCCGGATTTTCTTTATTCCTTTCGAATCACCGTCGTAGCATAAGCTATTACGGGTCGATTCCACAGGGAGAGTTTACGATAGAAGCATTCACGATTTTGAAATTGAGTTTATTTAAGAAAGAAACGAAAGTTCTTCTATGTTTCAAGAAAAACAAATGACATAGAAAGTAGATGAAATTCTTTGTTGGTTTGTTGAAGAAAAGGAAAAGGATGGAAAGGAAAGTAAAAATGAACTTGGATGTAGCTTGAAAGAGAACTTTAAGAAAGGAACTTTGAAAGACTATAGAGAGAAAATCATGACTAGCTAACTCTTCTAATTTACTAACTTACGAATCTCATAGGGTGAAGCATGCCTCATGTTGATTCATCGGCAAAGATTTGTCTTGCTTGTTTGGTCAAAATATTTTCCCATGTAGATGATGAGTGATCTTCTCGGCTTGACTTGTAGCCTCATTGATTCATTGGCTCCCGAGATAGATTTTTAGTGATGGAATCAAGGATAGTCACTCAAGGATATGCTAAGAAAGAAGATACAAGATTCATTAGTCCATCAAAGCTATACTCGAGCTAGCATTGAAGTAAGAAATTGTACTACTAATCATAGCATAATTAGGTGCTCCATCTTCATGTTCCATCAAAGCACTTGTTCTAAAGACAAGGCTCTAAATGAGGCTCACATGAATCATATGGATGAAAACAGCATTTGCTAAGAATTAAAGTAACTTATCTTCATTGGGGATAATAGAGACTTGAAATTACAAGACTACAATAAAGCATCCAATGAATCACTTGAATTAGCATCACCCAAGAGTTAGTAGTTAATAAGTTAGAGGTTAGCTAGTCATGTTAAGAAAGTTAGCTAGACATTGAAGTAAAAGCAAACAACAATACATTGTAGAAGAAGATGCAATAGTAGTAAAAGCTTGAAGAAAGTAAAGCACTAGAATGAGAAAAGATGAGAAGAAAGAAGGATCAATTCTTGCATTGAGTTGTCACCTCTCTATTCAAGATCTCTCTCTCTCTCTCTCTCTCTCTCTCTCTGTGTGTGTGTGCTGAATTCTAGAAGGAGAAAGAAGATTACAAGAGCACTAAAGAAACTAGAGAAATCCCAACAATTCTCTCAAAAATACAAAGCTTTCTCTCCTTTCATTTTACAGAGGCCTAGGGGTCTATTTATAGGCTCCAGGGGGTGAGGCCCTCAATCACAGCCGTGGGATTAAACGCTGGCTCAACGGCCAGATGCTTGCCGCGGATTCGCGGCCAGAGCCGCGTTTCGCGGCAGAATCTTGGCCGTTGCGCCAACGATTTCTTCTGACAATCTGTTATCATCCGTATGCCTTGTTGGACCTTCTAGAAAGTGGGGAATATCCGTGGACGATCCAAGACCAGGCTTCTCCTTTGGGCTTCTTCTTTTGGGCTCTTTAATTAATCCCTTATTCCTTAAAAATTCATTGTTTATGGGCCTTCATCTCCATTATGGTGGACCCTGAAAAAAAAGAGAGAAAAAGAAATAAAAATCTTATTTTTCTCTATATAAAGCATGATATGGTAGTGGAAAATGATAAATTGAACTCCAATCAGCGAGTGTTCTTGCCTTATTTGGGTACCTCGCTTTGACAGGTGTTTTTATATTTATAATGTATTTGGATTGTTGTATTTGTATATGTGGACTCGTGTATTTTAACCAATCCAGTGTATTGTATTGGTGTGGGTGTAAACTTGTATTAAAGGACATGTGTATTCATACCAGTGTTGTGGTTTTACAGTGTGGGTACGTACACGTATTCTGTGGACATGTTTCTGCATCGATGCGATGAATGTATGTAATAGTGTAGTTAAATATTTCTT